>PISX010000042.1:0-63712 GCA_004024625.1 Mellivora capensis
TTTTTTTTTTTTTTTTTTTTTTTTTTTTTTTTTTTTTTTTTTTTTTTTTTTTTTTTTTTTTTTTTTTTTTTTTTTTTTTTTTTTTTTTTTTTTTTTTTGGTAAAGCTCTGTTTAAATGAAACACAGAAAATATCTCTGGGCTTGCCACTTGACCGAGCTCACTCTGGAGATCACTGTCTAGTATCAAGAGCTTCAAGTCCTCCATCTGCGGGATGACATTTGGTACGGAAAGCAAGCCCTCTCCTGTTCCTCCAGGGGTGTCTAATGAGCCAAGACCATTATAGTTAATTCTGATCAAATTCTTGAGGGTACAGTGTCAGAAGGGAGCGTTTCTCTCACACAGAGCATTTGACTTTCAGATTATTCTTTGTTGGGTTCTGTTCACTTTAACGAGCACGGCTGAAAACCGCTGCTGATGTCCATGCACATGCGGCATCCCCATGCAACCTCTGTGTTTCAGAAATCATTACGAATTCTTTTTTTTTTTAATATTATTTATTTATTTATTTGACAGAGAGAAATCACAGTAGACAGAGAGGCAGGCAGAGAGAGAGAAGCAGGCTCCCTGCTGAGCAGAGAGCCCGATGTGGGACTCGATCCCAGGACCCTGAGATCATGACCTGAGCCGAAGGCAGCGGCCTAACCCACTGAGCCACCCAGGCGCCCCAATCATTACGAATTCTTGAGCCAAACGTAGGTGACTCTTGTTCTGTCTTGGAAATCTATTTCTGACAGATGGTAAGCACTCTCCTTAACTTCCATTTAGTTTCCTTCTGTAAGTAAGATGAGCTTGTGATACAATCAGTCGATGAAACCCCCTCCATTTTAAAGCCAGGTAATGTGAAGACTCCTTATTTGACCAAACCTCCCATCTTTTTTTTTTTTTTTTGTCCTCCCACGTCATTCGCTTAATGTGCTTTGTACATTTCATGTGTCCTCCATCACTTGTTGGGCGGCATAAGCATATCACATAGAGGATTAGAGGAAAGCGATTTTGTGCTTAGAAAATAATTGAATGAAGATTTGCTTGGTGACTCTAAGCTACAGGATAGCTTCATATTTTAAAACCTATCATTTGGTTATATAAGCAGACATGCCCCAAAGTCTTGGAAAATGGGGCCTCATCTCTGTTTGGCCAGCCTGTGCTTGCTTAAGCAAATTCTTGTTTAATCATCAAGGGTCCAGCTCCAGGACACACAATGGAGCGGGAGGAACCTTCCGTGATGCGTGTCTCCACTTCCTGCCTGCCAAGGTCAGACAAATATGTGTGAGATCCACACGGTGTGACAGAGCTGCCTTGTCTCCAGCTCTCCCCAGCTCCCCTGGCTCCATACAGCATGGTGAGATGAAGACCGTTAGAATTAATAAATAAAAACCGCTCCTAATTTTTAGCCTGGGGAAATTCTATGCTGACCATCTCCAAGTAAACCCGATACATTCAATCTGTTCCTCATTCTTTGGCTACCCTAGCAAGACTTCTCAAATGTTTGCATTATATTATCTTACAAAATATGTGTTACCCAGTTTAGTTAGGAACTTGAAACCCAAGGTCAAGGCCCACCAGCCCTCATTTTGGAATCTCTGACCCTTGCTCATCTTTCTGGCGTGGCCTTTCCCAGAGCAACGCTGTGTGCAGCTGGAGTTTGCCACCACAGAGCTCCTCTTCCCTGCCCCTGGGGTGGGGATGGGATAGGAGGAGGGGGTAACTGGGCTTTCTCTCCTTGCTTATTACTCACCTAGGCATGGGTTGTTTCTTCTTCCTCTGAAGGTCATCCATTCTGAATCTTAAGTCTCGGAGCAAGCCTTACAGGGCCTTTATCTTCCAGGTAGCTCACATGCATGACCAGCTCTCAGAGGATCCTTTTCTCCACCTGCTGTTGGGTGAATCTAGATCTTTCTAGATGGGACTTTCTTGTCAAGGCAGGAGGGAGGAGGGGCAGCTATGGTAGGCTAGGAGGAAGTAATTTTGGGGGTAGATGAGACTTTTTTAACTGCGCCTGCAAATTATACTGCATAGTGAGGGCCTCTTGGGATAAAATTGGATATAAGACTTTTTTTTTTTTTGAGGCATACAGTAGAAATATTTGGTGGGTTGAGATTTATAATAGCATGGACCGGTAGATGGGAATAGAAAGGACCGATACAAAAGCCATCCAAATGGATTTGATAAATACAAGTTTTCATAAATGTTCACCTGAACTAAACCCCCCAAAAACCCTGTATGTTGAACGATTAAGGGAATCCAAATGCTCATCTTCCCTTCCAAACCCCATACCCATGATAAACTGTGATGGAGAAATAAAGCTCCTGTGACCCTTTTCCTTGCATAATTTCGCTTTCTGATTCCAATGAGTGAGTGGTGACTTCGTGCCTGGGGAGAGTGAGCCGATGAGATGGGTTTGTGCCATCCGGGTTCCGCTTTACCACCCGCCCATCCTTAGGGAGGGTTGCCCTGGGGATGCTTTTAGCAGAAACATTGTGGGAAAAGCTATTCTGAGGGCTTGGAGGAGCTAAGTGCTGCCCTTCGTGGTGTCTTGGGCTTGCTGGGGCGGCCTGGGAGCTGACTGTCCCTGGCTTTGCTGTCCTCTCCTGATCTCCTGGCAGGAAGGTGTGGTGGGAAGGGCAGGCAGCCATGGAGAACCCTTCCCTAGGGCGCCTCTGCTCCCAAAAGGATGCTTTTCAAGACCTCTTCTGTCGTCAGCTTCCTGTGCATGGTCCCCTCCTATGTCCAACGCCACCTGCTCATTTCAGGCCCACATATATTTTTTAAAAGATTTTATTTATTCATTTGACAGAGATCACAAGTAGGCAGAGAGGCAGGCAGAGAGGGGGAGGGGAAGCAGGCTCCCCGCTGAGCAGAGAGCCCGATGCGGGGCTCTATCCCAGGACCCTGAGATCATGACCTGAGCCGAAGGCAGAGGCTTTAACCCACTGAGCCACCCAGGTGCCCCTCACATATTTTTTCTTAACAGAAGTATTTTTATACTGATACTGTATTATGACCACCTTAAAAAAAAAAACAACTATAAGAAAACAACTGTCCGTTATCCACTACCCTGACTGGGCATGCCCACATCTTCATCCTCTGGTTATTTTATCTATCTAAAACACACACACACACACACACACACACACACACGTAATATGTATATTTTAAATATATGTGTAATTCCTTTCAGGTATTGATTTTCCTGTCACCCATGTATAAAATCTTGGCATCATCTCTTACATCTTTTTATCCTCCTCTCAGTGGCTTAGGACACAGTGGAAGGAAAGGGGAAACGATATTTTGTGTTTGATACAATGTAGGTGTTGACGCATCTTACATCGCGTTGTAAAGACTCAGGTACGGACTGTGAAGGGACCCATCCAAATGATACATAATAAGACACTCAGCAGTATCTTTGGTCCCTTGGAAAGTCAGGTCTGGTCTTCTGCAATTTCTCTGCCATCTGTTATTTTCATTTCTTAGCAGACCGAATAATGATGAGCAATTACTTTCATTTGTAGACCAGGCAAGAGGCTTCTAATTGGGCCTCCTGGCCCAGATCTAGTCCATTCAGTTCTTCCTGTTGCCCCATTTGCCCTTCTAAAGCACCGTTTTTGTCCACGTTACTCTTGTTCAAATCTTTCGTGGCTGCCGACGCTCATCAAAATCATCCTGAGTGTCTTCATGGCCACTTGGGCCCTCTGGGTGGTTTCCTGGCACGAGGCTTGGGACTTGTTCTCCTCCTGGGATTGCCACAAACCTGCCAACTTCTCCCCCTTCCTGGAACAACTGACCATCTTCATTTGGCTTGTCTATGGCCACGTATGCCAGGAATTGTGGTATCATTGGGGGGGGGGCGGAGAAAAGAGCCCCGATTCTGGGGAGTTCTGTTCCTTCTGTGGCAACGACTTAGGGCTTACCCACTATTTATGGTGGGATATCTTTTACCATGTTGTTCAACAAAGAACAATGGATTAGTTGGTCATACCCTTAGAGACTCCAAGCTCTCGAGGAAGGACTAACCGGGTCGTTTATCTTTTTTTAGATCCTCCACATTATCCATAGAACCTCTTAGGGGATTACTTATTAATTTCTATAACAATACTTTTATTGACCCATCCTGAATATTTATCAAAACCGCATTGAACTTGGGAAATATTTGCTCTGTGGTAGATCCGTGGGGCCGTCCCTCAATTGGTGATAGTCTCCATGGCAAGTGTGCACATGCAAGAATGTGTGACGGTGTTTGCCTTTATTTCCTTTTTCATTTCAAAGGGCTGTTTTCTGTAGATTGGGTTTGTGTCCTTTTTTAAGATTTTATTTATTTGCGATAGAACAAGAGCAGACAAGGGGGAGAGAGAACACGAGCAGGGGAAGGGGCGAGGGGGAGGGGAAGCAGACTCCCTGCTGAGCGGGGAGCCTGATGCGGGGCTCAGTCCCAGGACCCTAGGATCATGACCTGAGCCTAAGGCAGACGCTTCACCAACTGAGCCACTGTGGTACCCTCTGGGTTTGTGTCTTAATGAGTTCTTTGAATTCAGAATTCTGCTGAGGAAGTTCTATAACACACATGGATGTACTCTATGTATGATCTGTTATTTCTTTCTTTTCCCCCTTTATATGCATGCGTATGTATTGGCATAGGACCATGCAAAGTAGTTTAAGTTTTGATTTCTGGTTTATATCTTGGGAAAGGGTCTTAACGATCACTGTCCGACCCCCTCAACTTTAGAGAATAGAAACTAGGGTTTAGGTCTCCTTAGGCCCTGTCAGACCTGACATTTTATGGTTCCATTATCTCTAAGTCCAATTAATACCAAATGTTGCTGAGTCTCGCATAAAATGCCTTCTGACTACTGTTGGAGACTCTGTCTATAGTGAAATCAAACTGACTTCTAGAGGGACATATAGCCTCATTTTGGAAAAACACAGCCTGTGTATTAAATTACTAATTTTAGTTTTCTTTTCTCTCCACCAGTTTGCTGTTTTGTGGTTCACAAGAGGTGCCATGAGTTTGTCACTTTTTCTTGTCCGGGTGCGGATAAGGGACCCGACACCGATGTAAGTAGTCTAGAAACTGTTACTTGATATTAATATAGATCTCTGACTTCACCGTTTTGAACGCCAGTCCAGCTGTTCGGGCACACACTCGCGATGGGAAGACTTGTCAGTGAGTCCTGCATAATTCCAGCTTGTACTGATGAACAGATATCTTGTCCTTTGGAGCCCTGGCAGGAGAAGAATTTCTTAGCTTTTGCCCTTCCACTGTGGGCAACCGTGTGCGGGCTAACCCCACCAATTTTATAGCAGGAGCTTTCACAAACACGGTGTGGTTCTTTTCCAGAGATGTTGACAAATTTCACCACGAATGTAAATCATCCTTTACTGTCCACCCTAATGATCTGTGGACTTAAGAGGCCCGTCCTTGCTTTGGGCCAATGTAATTACCTCCTCCTAGTTCACTTCCATGAGATCCTTGCTGCCTTTTCATTATGTATTACAAATGCTGCTGTTGATTTAAATAATTTAGCATCTGTTCCACTGAACAACTGATCTCTGAAGCTGCCCATGTGTGAACACATAATTTTATTTGTGCCCTAGTTCTGCCTTTGTCTAGCGAGCATATCTCTTACATCACTTGTTTACTGAAAAATGGGATCAGCAAAGGAGAGTGGGAGTCAGGCATGGGAAATCCCAATATCTAAAATACATTGAGTGGAAAATTGGGTTGTTACATGGAAAATATTTTAACAGAGGAAAAAAAAATTTTTTTGCAGAGGAGGACTGAAAGAGGAGACCTTTCTGTTCTGAATTGCTTTTGCTGGATCACTTCAGTCACTAATACTTAAATTATGTGTTGTGAGTGTGGTTCCTACCTTTGGGTCTTGTTCCCATCAGGAAACACAGATTTCAAAGCGGCTCTTTCTGGGCAGGCAAGACTGAATTCTTCCCTTTTCTGAAGAGGGCGTACTCATGGTGAGCTCTGAGGGGCTCAGATGTGCGTGGTTTTTAGCACATGTAATAAAGGAATGGACCACTGAGCCCTGAGCATGTGGAAACATGCTGTGTTTTGGTTAAGATACTGGTGGAAGCCACATAGAGTGGGAGCCTTGGGCTCAGAGCCACCCCCGGCCCACAGAGCCGGAGATCTCTGTTTCTCAGACCTCAGAGATCATCCCGTTTTCTGTCTTCAGGGACCAGAAAGCCCATGTCCGTGAACAACACACACCTACATACAAAACAGCAGTGTACTCCATCTGACCCTTGCACGTTCTCCTTCCTTCTGAATTATTGTCTCCATTTTGGGCATCTTAGAGGTTAAAAATAGATGCAGATGAAGAGTACCGGCTTTCCTGAAAGTTGGCCTCAAGCATCACATGATGTTTCTCTGGCCATTTTCCTAAACCCAGTCTTGTCTTCTCCCATTTTGGCTCCAGCAGGAATGGGGTGGGGCAGGGGGCCAGTAGGAGTGTAGCTGTTGCCTGACCCCTCTCCCTCCTTCCACTTCTTCTTTCTTTTGGTTAAGTGCTATCTATCTATTCATTTTAAAGATTCATTTATTTGAAAATGAGAGAACATCTGTATACATGCACAGGGAAGTGGAAGTAGAGGCAGAAAGGGGGAGGAGAGAATCTCAAGCAGACTCGCCACTGAGTGCGGAGCCTGATGCAGGGCTTGATCTCGTGACCCCAAGATCATGACTTGAGCCAAAATTATGAGTTGGACACTTAACTGAGCCACCCATGCACCCCAAGTACTCATTATTAAGTACTTAATATGGGGGAAGATAGACATGGAAAAATATCACTAATTAAAATAGGGTAGAGGTTCTCTGAGTGTGTTTACCCAAGGGACCTATTGTAGGTGGTCAGAGGCTTTCCCAAGGAAATGGCATTAAACCAAGCTGTGGGAACATATAGGAGATAGGCATGCACAAGGGGGATGTGTGTGTGTGTGTGTGCACGTGCGCATGTGTGCAGTGGGGCATGAGGAGTCCCGTGAAACACTGTTTCAGGCAAAGGGGAAAGCAAGTGAGAAAGCACTGAAATGGGAAATTCAGTGTGGGAGAGAAAAAGAAGAAGCTGGTCGTCAGGCAGTTGAGGATTTTGAACATAATCTTAAGAACAATAAGGATCCAGGGAAGGACTTTAAATTAGGAAAAATGTTGAGACTGTTTGCATGGTATAAGGGCTTCTCTGGTTTCCTTATGGGAAATGGACCAGGTTAGGAAGTGGGCCTCATGGATGGGGAAGATGGGGAAATCCCAACCAAAGCATGAAGAACTGGTCCCGAGGGCAAGGTGACGGGGGTTTGGGGGGTGGTGGCAGCAATAGGGGTGGGCAGAGTGAACTCGTTCGAGATACATTTAGGAGCTGAATCAGGAGCTCTCGGCCATTGGTGGGGATCAGGGAGATAGAGATGTTGAGGAAAAACTCTCGGGCTTCAGTCCAAAACCTATGATTGGATGGAGGCCATCAAGACCGTGGCGGGAGACTATATTTGGGGGTGTGGGATGGGACAGATCAAGGGCTTCCCTTCAGACACACTCGGTTTGAGAAGTCGCACATTGAGAAGACCGTTGTCTGTGAATGCAGGTGTGGAGGTGGGAAGTACAGTACATCCTTCAGAGGATGCAGATTCCTCTGTTCTTTGTTAGTTTTAAGCTTTGGGCGTGGAGATCATCTTGCCCAGAGATGGGGGTAGATGGAATGAGAAGAAAAGAGATTATGACCCAGGAGAGAACTCTAGTAGATTGGCTGGAAGAGGGAAGGCAGGGAAGGAGGGAGACCAAGGAGGAGCAGGCAGAGAAGTAGGAGGAAGACAGAGCGATGCTGTTTTAGCAATTTCCTAGAAGGGCTGTAGGCCAGCTCTCTGCTTATGTCATGAATTCTGAAAGCTTTGGTTACTATGCAGAGTTAATATACATCCTGGTTTGCGCAGGACTGTCTTGTTTACACGGGGAGTCTTGGTTTGTGCCTGCTACAGATTAGCTAATGTCTGTTAAGTTCTTACCCTGCTTTGATGATCATTAGGAGGCCACCGTACTCCTAGATCCAAGCCAGGCAGGAAGCCTTAGTGCCGGTCTGTTGGTCGTACGATAAATGGGACACACACCTGTGATCTGATATGCTCATCCGAGCTCTGTCCCCACCCCGTGTTGTGTTGATCTGCCGGAAATGCTCAGTCTCACATTTTAATATCTGCAAAAGTGAAGATAAGAGATTTTTTTTTTTTTTTTAATACGAGGGGGAGAAAAGTACTTGAGCAGTCTGTGCGTTTTCTTCCAAGGAGAAAATTTGCGTCTTTGTTGTTACCATCGACAGGCCAACGATTAGGGCTTCATGCACCCAGGGCTGTCTGAGGGCTGGGTGATTTATTTATTGCACAAATTCCCAAGCTGCCCAGACTCAACTGTGGCAGGGGGATAGCCGGAAAAGCACAAAGGTGTCAGGACACAGGGCTGAGATGAGATGGTAGAATTTTCTTATTTTATCTTTTCTTGAATACGTCTTAAGGTCCTAGAATTAAAGAGTTGAAAAGGGAGTTAAAGAATTCTCTAGGTTAGCTTGACTTTATGGATAAGGAGACCGAAGCCTATAGAAGAAAGGTATAAATGATCCGGCGGCACAGTGACTTGGCCCTTGAGGGTCCAAGAGGTTTGTGGTTGACTCAAGGCCAGGAGAGGAAAGAGGGGGTGCCGTGGCCGGGTCGTCCTGTCAGTGGAGACGCTACTCGCTACTACCTTGGTGTAATCCTTCAAAGTTCCGTTCAGACATTTACAAAAGCGCTAAAGGGCACGGGAAAGGCCACTTAATGGAATGGAAGGACCAGGAAACACAACATACAGGTTAAGAGAAAAAAAACACCTTAAGCATTTTTTTTCCCCTGAAAATCTTAGTTTCTCGATGAAGATTTGTTTCCTACATGGCCAGTGCTTACAAGGCACACAGTTCACGTGCTGCTTAACGAGGCCGGCCCCACAGACTCCGGGGCCTCTGCACACGGGGACCAAGCAGGGGCAGACCCTGGGGGGTGCACGGATACCGTATTGCATCTTCAGGATGAGAGGACGGGCACTGAAAAGTGTGATGTTAGCACTGCCCAGATTCCAGGAACCAGAGAGAAATAGTTAACAATTCTTTTGAACAGAGATCATCTTCAGGACTCAAGGAGTAGGCTAGTTGAAAGGATGCAGACGTGTTGGGAGCCTTGGGGAGGAGAAGGGGTGTCTGGGTTCCACAGAGGCACGGAAGGACCCCTCTCCCAGCACCACCCACATCCCCACCAAGGCCGAGCCAGGATGCCAGACCCTCCCTACCAGCAGGTCTGGCGATGAAAGCCAAGCATTTCCGAGACTTCAAGTGCAACCCCGTGCTCAGCAAGGAGAGAGGAGAGGAAAAGGGGAGAGTTGGTGTCGGAAAGGCACTTGGGAGTCAGTGCAGGATTTGTGTGGCCTCAGAAAGCAGCTTGGCGCTCTGCCCAGCACCTCAGCCCCGTGTCTAAGATCTTGTAAGACCACAAAGAGATAAAACAAAACCGGCCCATGTTGAGAAACCACGAACCTCCTCCTGCCACCCCCTCGGTCCCCCATTAAGGCATGAACTAGGACATGGACAAGCCTTGCCTTTGGGGGGTGATTTTTGCTCTTGGAAAGAAAGGACCATGCTTTTGCCTCGTCAGCTGCCACTGATTCCCTGAGCTGAGGTTTTTCTCTTCATTGCTCTGGCCATGATGGGGTGAGACGGGCGGGGGTGGGCTGGGTCCTAGAGGGCGGACTGCCTCAGACTCCTGACCTTCACCTTCTAAAATTTCAGCTGCCCAGCTGCTCTGTCCTTCAGTCTGGAACGCTTCCTGCTTGCTCGAACCGGCTCTGCTCAAATGCCGTCTGTCCCTGCCGCCCGCCCTGCTGGAGGGCCCCGGGGTGCTAGGGGCCTCCCAGATGCATGTGGGGGTGTGTTCATTTTTCTTCAGTACTTAGTGTTTTCTGTGTGTGCCGTAAGGGAGAGAAAACTGCGAAGGACCCCTTTCAGACATTCCTCCCAATCTCAGTCCTGCCCTGAACTCCCCCAACGAACCCACATACCCTTTCCATAGGTAAAGTAGCAAGAGAAAAGTCTTTATGGGATGGGTCTGAGACCCCATAAACGCTAGATAACGCTTTAAACACACTCTTTGGAATTTTTGCTCTGTGTATGGCATCAATGAGCGTTGATGAAGAGGGGAAGGTACTGACTTGTTCAAAGGCTTCCACGCCCCTCTCCCCTCAGGTAGTTCCCTTCCCTTGCTTTTGGGTTCCTTTGGTTTGTCTTTATTTGCCTTGAGCCTTTTCACCAGTGTCCTTTCCTGTCTGGGGGAGAAACTGTACCTGGGATACCTGGTGCTTTTTTGGTCTGAGCCATACAATCCAACAGCATTCGGGTGATTTAGAAACAGTGTCCTGGGACATTAGCGTACCTCACCTGGGAGAGGACCGGCATCCACACATGAGTTAGCATCATAAGTTAGCCGGTGCCTCCCAAAATGTTCAGAAGGGCGTAAATGAAGAAATCAACTTGCTGAAGGGCAGGGGGGGCGGCTTCTGATCTGAGTACATCATCAGGTCTGCAAAGATGGGGAAACTGAGACATTGGAGGAAGCTCTGTAGATCGCTAGAGTGGACCTGGAAACGGTTATGCAAATGGCCATAAAGCCAAAAGTGATACCTGGTGCGGGGCTGGACCCTGGGGTGGGATGGGGGGTTTGGAGGTCCAGATACAAAATGACTCACTCTTCGTGATGGTGACCTTGAGTTCTTTCAGGTGTCTTAGAAACGGAGCAAATGAAAAAGGCTGCCGAATTGTTTAAAATGCAACATCTCAGCTTCATCTGTAACCAAACTCAAAACATTTAAAGTAAATCTAGAAATTTAATTAGCCAATCTATTTTCTAAAAGTGTGCTTTTACATTTAATACGGAAATAGGGCAATTTTGTGAGCAAACCCAGTTACACCTGAAACACTTTTCTATTCCCGACCTGACAAAGGGAGATTTGTAAAAAGGTACAAGGGCTTAAGAAGTTGCATTTAAAATTCAGCCCACAGAGTGCCTGGGTGGCTCAGTGGGTTAAGCCTCTGCCTTCGGCTCAGGTCATGATCCCGGGGTCCTGGGATCGAGCCCCGCATCGGGCTCTCTGCTCAGCAGGGAGCCTGCTTCCCCCTCTCTCTCTGCCTGCCTCTCCGCCTACTTGTGATCTCTGTCTGTCAAATAAATAAATAAATAAATAAATAGAAATAAAATTCAGCCCAGCAAGGTCAAAAGAGTTCTGGGGTGGGAATGGGGAATCCTGCCCTGTCAAGTCACAGAAAATCCTGGATTTTCTATTTATCAACATGGAAGTTGAACTTGGTGGTCTTTAAAGCTGTTTGCAGCCCTCCGTGGCATTCCATTGCTGAATACTTACCGAGGGCTTCATGCCGGGAAGATACAGTGGTGAAGACAATTCTTGCTGTCCTGGTGCATCCTCCCTAATCAAAAAGATGAGCTGAGCGAGCCGGTAATGATACTGTAAGACTGCATATGGTCACTGCCCTAAATGGGGAAGACCTGAAATGCTCGTTGAGTTTTTAAGTGTGGGAGAGAGAGAAAGTACCTCATAGAAGATGGAGGCAAGGCTTCCTGGAGAGGTTTTTAAGATTTATTTCTTTTCCAAATTCTCTTACAAACTAGTAAGATCAGTATCCTTGCATTTCTCTTGCTGGCTTCAGGGAGTTCTCTGTCTTGCCAAACGCTGCTCTCCAGTGGCACATAAACTCAGGTGACATGCTTTTGGAAGAAGACCTGTAAAAAGAATGCTGGCGAGGGAGACCTGCAGTGTTGTGTGTGGCCCGGTGGGATCCCCTCTGGATAAAGCTGGGAGGGAGCCTTTGCGGGGTCCCGAGCCCACCCTCTGCCCTCGCCCACCAGTGCCATTCTTCACGTGCTGTGATGCCACAGGGAACCTTAAAAAGAAGTTATTTCAGGGAAACAAACCCAACAAAAAGCTCCCGTGCTAATTCTGCTCTTCAGTGGGTGGATTATTTTATGTACCAGATTCACAGTAACAGAAGTATTTCCTCCAAGGGAAGGGACTCCTGCTACTTTTGCGCCAAATTAATTTAGCCGGGAATTAAAAATAGCCTCAAAGCCCCGCATCCGCAGTTCGGATGCACTAAAGGAGAAGCTGGGTGGTGGCACATCCAGTGTCTGTAGCTACCCAGGTGTGGCCCCTGACGAGAGGGGGGTAGTAGTGCCTCACATTTCATCCGGTCGAGGTTATGCCTGGTTCAGGGGAGCCCCCTGGGGAGCTTTTCAACTTAATCCAGAGATTTCAGTTGCCTCTGCTCAAACATCTTTGGAACTCCACTCTTGGAATGACGTGTAAGGCCAGTAGCACATTCTTCTCAAAATCTCCACTCTGGGCAAATTGTCAGCCTTTGAGAGCGTGGGGACATTGGTTGGGGATGCGGCCGAGTTCCATGGAGCCAGGTCTGCACAAGGGGAAGTAATTCGGGTGGATGGTCCAGTTTTGGGTCCAAAAATGGAAGCTGATAAGGTTAAAAGAGTATTTTCTTGAAGAGTTACAGACTGTTTCTAGATCTCAGGTTTGAAGGAGACTTGTATGTGTGAAGCATATAGGAACCACCATGTAGCCTTTTAGTGGCACTTCTACCTCATACCCATGTTTTTTTTTAAAAAAAAAAAAAAAAAAAGAAGAAGAAGAAGAAGAAGAGTAATTGTTGCCCTGCTTCCTGATCATGCCCACACAGCAGATCTTTCATGGAGAGATCCTGTGTCTTTTCCCTTGGAAAACAAGAGTTCCGTGCAGAGCCTGACACAGAATGGGTATTTGAAAGAGATCTCTTGAACCAGAATAAGTGGAAGAAGGTCTGATAACCTAATTGAACCATTAGTTGTACATATCTGGGGTTGAGTTACTCAGCTTTAGCTATACATGGACTGTTCATGAGTCTCCCCAAGACCTAGGAATGGGTATTTCATCAGCATTATTAGGGCAGCATGGGAGGGGAATGGAAGAAACATACTCGATGGACCTTCCTGCTTCTCACAAACCATTGCAGATCATTGTCTTAACTATTGTGAGTTTGAGAAATGGTGGACCTGAGCCATAGAGCTTTTGACTGCTTAGGATACAAACTGGTGTGATGGCTTCCGTATTTATTTTTCTTGACCTGTACAAGGACTTAGTACTATCAGACAGTTCATGATTTACAAACAACCAAATTAACCTGTTCCTGAGAACTGTGGTTGGCGATGATGTCTAAGGAGGCTACTACTAGAGCGGAAATCATCGGAAGCCCCGAGCTAGAAATTCTGCTATATGAGTAATGGCGTCTTCGTGATATTACCCGATGGATGTATATTTAGTACCTCGTATGTCTGGTCCTTGGTATGTATTCGCTGCATGCTGTCATTAAATGCTGCTTGGATATTTATTATTGCCACATACTGTGGGGCACAAAGGTTAAAAGACAGTCCTTGTCTTCAAATAGCTTATTCTTAGTGGAAAGCCATGCACATGAATAAGCATTATTCAGGTGATTACTTCAATGGATAGCATACATAAATACATTAGGCATACATGAATCCCATTGTCCAGGTGTGAAAGTCAGGGCTCAGCATTGGTTAATCCAGTAGAAAATAGTTCATAAGCTTTGGGCCAAGCCTCTGTTTCCCAACCTGTTCTCTTTCCTCAAAATCAAGTGGGCTGATCAGCAAAGACACTTGACGGGCGGGTTTTCTTTTCTTTTCTTTTTTTTCCTTCTTAGATTTATTTATTTATTTGACAGAGATCACAAGTAGGCAGAGAGACAGGCAGAGAGAAGAGGGAAGCAGGCTCCCTGCTGAGCAGAGAGCCAGATGCGGGGCTCGATCCCAGGACCCTGAGATGATGACCTGAGCCAAAGGCAGAGGCTTAACCCACTGAGCCACCCAGGCGCCCTGAAGGGCAGGTTTTCTGTCAGGGAAAAATTCTCTTTCTTTGTGACTAGAATCTGGAGTCAGGGTGACTGAGAAATCTTAAAATGGTAAGAGAAATTTGAAATAAGTTCCTCCGATAGTATGACAATAAACACATTCACAAGTGAGACCAACAAGGTGAGCTAGTGGAGACCCAGCGCGGGGGCTGACGGGATGCTGTGAGAGCCTAGAGCAGTTTGGAGATTGTTTGGGTTCTCCTCAAGAAGGCGGAAGGTAGTACTTTCCAGGACCCTGGGTTTCTGGAAAGATTGATTCTCAGTGGCTTTACTCTAAGCTGAAAGCAGCCCAGAGAGCTTTTTGGCTCATGCCTAAGGCTTGTTCCTGGATTTCAGTGAGTCACTCCTTTCCACAAGCTGAAGTAGGAGTGCCATTCAGTTAGCTGATACCTTCCTCACCTTGGCTGTTTGCTGCTTAATGAATTTCTAGCAGGAGACTCTGTCTCCTGTGGACAAAGAGAGAAGTGCATTTCCCTGGCCAGGAGAGAAAGATTTGTAGAGGATTTTCTAGCTTGTGTTGTTATCATTGCCACATCTGTTTATTTACAGTGAGACCAAGGGCCAAAAACAAAATCAAGGGAGCTCACTTACTAGGAATTCTGTATATGCCTTTGATAGTGGCTGGGACCAATGACACAAGTGGGGGAGTAGCCCCTCTGGCAGCTGTTTCTATCATGTTGTACCAGAAGCTGTAAGCGAACAGTCATGGTGGCTAGTATTAGCAAGAGGTGCGATGGACGGTGGGAAGGTCCGTTCTAATCATTGCTCATTTCACATTTCAATTTTCATCCTCTAAGAGATTCTCAAAACACATTTGAGTTTATACTGAGGGGAAAAGCTAGGTTCTAAGAAGAATGTCCTTGTCCCAGTAAGTGTCCCATTGCCATCAGGCATTAAATAGTCTTGATTGCATTCCCCAGATTATTTCCTTGGTGTGGAGAGAATTCTCAGGTTCCTTATATTGAGAATATGACACTCAAGCTGTACAACACGACCCTTGTGTTCTTTCCTGCTGCCCACTCTCCCTGCCTGAGCTGGGGCTTATTCCTGTTCTCCTAATCTGTGTTGGAACAATACCCGGTGATCATCTGTGCACAGTCTCCCAAGCCAGAAGTCCCGGCATCATCTGGCTTGTCTCCATCTTCCTTGTTTCTCACATCTAAGCAGTCTCCCAGGTTCTGTGGGCTCTGCCTCTGCTCTCCATATTCATAGCCGCCGTCTTCACAAAGATCTCACCGTGTTCTATGAGTTGGTCTTATTGGCTCTGGACCGCGGTTTCTCCCGTCGTCCATCCTTTGTATGGCCAGCTGGTGGTAATGCAGTCGTGTGTGTGTCTGTCTGTGTGTGTAGCACATGCCAACATTTTCCAAAGGCTTCTACAGGGTAATACAAGATGACTCCACTAGCTGTTCGCTCGGACTGTTGGCCAGGCTGTGGTTTTCCATGTGGCCTTTCCAGGAGGGCAACATAGTCTCCTAACCTGGTGCCGCTAGTTTTCAAAGAGGGCAAGCCTGAATGTATGCATGCGTAAGCTGCGGCTAGCACCACATCTCCTGATGTCCCATTTGCCAAGGCAGGTCACATGGTGAAGCACAGAGTCACTGTGAAGGTAGGTTAGTCCGGATCCTCCAGAAAAACAGAACCATTTGGATGTGCGTATGTTTATCACACAGACTTACAAGAAACTGGCTTACGCAACTGGTAAGTGCCAAGATCCACAGGCAAGCTAGAGACCCAGAGAGCCAACAGTGAAGCTTCAGTCTCAAGGCCAGCAGGCTCGAGACGTAGGAAGGGCCTGTGTGTTGTCTGTCATCCAAAGATGGGGAAAAAGCCCATGTGCTAGTTCATGGTCATCGGACAGAAAGAACTCTCTTGTTTAGGGGCTGGGGGATTGTCAGTGTTTCTGTTCTATTGAGGCTTTCATTAGAGAAGGCAATCTACTTTACTCATCTGCCAATTTAAATATTAATCTCATCCAGGGGCACCTGGGTGGCTCAGTGGGTTAAAGCCTCTGCCTTCAGCTTGGGTCATGATCCCAGGGTCCTGGGATAGAGCCCCGCATCGGGCTCTCTGCTCAGCAGGGAGCCTGCTTCTCCCTCTCTCTCTACCTGCCTCTCTGTCTACTTGTGATCTCTCTCTTTGTCAAATAAATAAATAAATAAATTTTTTTAAAGATTTTGTTTATTTATTTGACAGCCAGAGATCACAAGTAGGCAGAGAGAGAGGAAGAGAAGCAGGCTTCCCGCTGAGTGGAGAGCCCGCGATACGGGGCTCCATCCCAGGACCCCGGAACCACGACCTGAGCCGAAGGCAGAGGCTTTAACCCACTGAGCCACCCAGGTGCCCCTAAATAAATCTTTTTTAAAAATGTTAATCTCACACAAAAACTCCCTCACAGAAACACCATTATTTGGCCCAATATCTAGGCCCCCCGTGGCCCAGTCAAGTTGACATGCAGACTCAAGCGTCACGGAGGGGGACATACACAGTGTGGATCCTGGGGGGGGGGGGTCACTGCAGTCATTAAAAGAACAGCTGACCACAGGAAGACTTACTTTGATCCTATTTTACTATTTTCTTTCCCCTAAATCTTATTCATCTCTGTATCCCCAATACTTACTATGATTTCTGGCTCGTAATTAGGCGATCATTAATATTTGTTGAGAGAATAGAAGAAAAAAAAATCAAGTCCCTGATCTCAAAATAGAATGAAAATAATTTCCTTGGTTTGCATAAGATATCTGTAAAATGTTCCAGAAGATTGTCTCAGAATCCATACCAGCCATTTCCGGTATTAATACAGCCGTTGATCTTTAGTTACTGTTTTTGGAAAGTGAAGTATTTCAAAATATCAGATTTAACAATTTAATTTCTGTTAGTGCCCAAAGTTGAAGCCTAACAAAATTATGCAAAATGTCTGTGAAACTGTGCTAACTGCGTGACCAGACTTTTTTTTTTTTATAACTTGGTGAATATTTTTTCTGTTAAATGTTGATGGGAAAACGACCTATTAAAAGGAAATGCTTGTTTTGTCAACCACATACTTTGAATTTATATTCATTAAGGTGAGTGCTAACTGTGCAGTTAATCTGGAGAAGGGTTATAACCACAGTTCAATAAGGAAAATGATAAACCAAGGACACCTTCGGAAGCAGTAGTCTGATTTCTTTCCGATTTGACCACTGCTTTTCTTTTCTTTTCTTTTCTTTTTTTTTTTTTTTTAAAGATTTTGTTTATGTGACAGAAAATGGCAGGGAGAGGGAGAAGCAGGCTGCCTGCTGAGCAGCGAGCCCAACATGGGGCTCCATCCCAGGACCCTGGGATCATGACGTGAGCAGAAGGCAGACGCTTAACTGACTGAGCCACCCAGGCACCCCGACCACTGCTTTTCTAAGGTGCATGTACATTATATGCCTAACTGTGCCAGGATGGACAATTTTATACATAACTCAGAGGTAGCTCTTCATGCTCATGAGAAATTTATATAGGTAGGAAACTGCTAAATGAAAGATTACATTTTGAAATACACAGATTATAAACTTTTACAAGTGAGGGTTTTTTTCCCCCAAGTCATAAAACACACTTAAGCACCTTTCAGAAGGCAATTTGCATGTTGCTTGCTTTCTACAATTTTGAGTTCCTAACCTGTCCCTCCCCATCTCTCTTTCAAGGCCAGAAGCTTTGTAGAATTAACATAGGGTAGAAATGTTTAAAACATGAGGATTTCATACTTGAAAATGATATTTTCTGTGGAGGAGGGTGATTTTAGGTTTCTAGATACTAAGCTGTATCATGACTCATTTGTTCTTAAACAGGTCGTTCTCCTGTTACTAAAATTAATCACAAAAGACCAGGGAAGCTTGAAAAAGAAGAGATCACACAGCAGGCTCTTAAAATTAGAAAGGCAGGTCTGCTCTCTTTTGCATTTGCTACATTTGAATGATGCACCAAGATTAAGGTAATTCATTTTAATTACGTTTTTCTCATTACGAATTGGTGATTTAGAGTAATGTGATGTACAGAACAAGAATGGGGGGGAAATAGTAAGTTGAAAACTTAAAAATGAGTCACAGAAGTGAAACAGACCTTCTCTGCAAGTACGCGCACCTGCTGTCAGCTTGGGAGTTGTGTGTTTAAGTTCAATCGTATTCTCACTTAGCGAACTTCTCTTCATTTGGGAGCGGAACTGGGGGAGTCCAGCAAAACCGCCTCCGGCTGAGCTCCTTGCTTCTGCTTTTGTGTCCTGCACTTTATCCTCTCTCCTGCAGCTGGAGTGAGATTTTGCCTAGATCAAGCAAATCAGATCATTGCCTTGCTCTGTCTAAATCCTTCCATGGCTGCCTCTGATCATTAGAATCAAACACAAACTGCTTACCTCGGTCCACAAGGCTTATGCGGATGGTGATCTTGTTCTTGTTTATCTCTGTGATAATGCCAAGCTCATTTGAGCCTCAGGTCTTTTGCTCTCATGGCTTCCTCTGCAATGAGGCTCACTCACACCCTTAAGGCCTCTGCTCAGATGACCCCTCCTTGGAGAGGCCTCTCGAGATCCCACCCTCCCCTCACTTTCTAGTAGTCTGTCCTATTGTGTGTATTTCGTAACCCTCCACTTGAATCCGTAATGTTTACTTGGTTACTTTTTCATCTCTTTGACCAGCATGAAACACCCGTGAGTGGTAGGTATGCTGTTTTAGGCTTCTATTCAACTTAGTGACTGGCACGCTAAGTGCTCAATATTTTTGGCTGGCTGAATGCATATTACTCTTACAAGGGAGAAAACAAATCTTAAAGTTTTGTTTCCTCCCAACAATATAACTAAAAGGAAACATCCTAGGATCAGTGGAGATCATTTTCTCTTCTGTGATTATAATGCCATGCCATCTAGTATAATAAACTGGACTGTGTCCATTAAGCCTGAGACCTACCATGTGATTGAATGTGTCTTCCAAAAAACATGTTTTTCATAATCCTGATGTTAATATGTGATCTATAAAATTCAAAATAAAATGTATCTGATCAATCTTATTTAGAGTTATCTAATTAACCACCCGATTCTGAATGTCAGCCATTCTGGATAAGTGGGATTAGTGTTGAATTTCAGACCTTGAGAATAATTTATATCTAATAGGATCTTCCCATGAAAAGTTATGGCCTGGCTGCACACTCGGTTGGTAGCAGCATCCTTGTTCTTAGATTTCCCTCTGCAGCCATTGGTTTTTCCTAACATTCTTGAACAGTAGGGAGTTAAATAAATTGGGATACATCAGTGTGATAAATTATGTGCAGCCATTGAGAATGATGATTCTAAAGGCATGGAAAAGTGCTTCTTTGATGCTCGGTGCCAGGCGCTTACTATAAAGGCATTGCTATGACTACAGCTCGGACAGAATTTGTGTTGGGGCAGGATCTAGAAGGGAACCCAGGAAATTGAAGTCATTGGATGACTGATTTTTGAGATGATTGGACTTGGAGAGCTTCTTTCGAGATTTAATCTCATTAGAACCATGCAGTTTTTGAGAAGTCATCGTATACTTTTGGAATATGACAAAGTCCTGTGATCTCCCAGAGCATCATACAAATGGAACACAGCCACACATCTGAGAGTTCTTTCTTCAACTGTGTGACAAGAAAGCAGTTTGTGGTAGGTGTATTGACAGCTTCATGCTCGTGTATCAGCTTAGGTTTGTGTTCAAACGGGAAGACTGGAAAACCTGACCACACAGTGGCTGGACCTGAATAAGGGACATCATGCCCCTCCTGTAACAAAGTGTGTGGAACTGGAAGTCCAGGGTTCATGTGGCATCTTCATGGTTCCATAATGGATCCAGCCTCATTCTGCCTTTCAGTTCAGCCATCTTATCCTGCAGATTTCATTCTCCCCTTTGCTGCCCTCATTGTGAGGTGGCTATTCCATTACCATCCCATCCATGTTCCAAGCAGGAGGAAAGAGAAGGGTGAAGTCAGAGCAAAGGTGCCTATTGAGTCTACTCCCTTTTAAAGAACTCCCCCAGAAACCCAATCTAGCAACTTCCATGTTGGCCAGAACTGTGTCACATAGCCTCTCCTGCTTAGAAAACATAGAGTTCAGAGGTGTTGTGTTTTGTTTGCTTGTTCTTTTAGGTAAGCTCCATGCCCATTGTGGAGCCCAATGCAGGGCTTGAACTCACGACCCTGAGATAAAGACTTGAGCTGAAATCAAGAGGCAGGTGCCTCAGTGACTGAGCTACTCAGATACTCCATAACTACATTGCCAGGTGCCCCTGGAGTTTGTTTTGTTTTAAGCTGGGTATATTTCTACCCAGAACAAAATCAAGATAGTTCAGTAACAAGAGAATTAATATTGGGTAGGCAACTAACTTTGGATTCAATGTTGAGGATGGAGCACCACCTTTTAGACATAAATGTCTTCACATGTTGTATTTGTGTCCCTTTCTGTTGCTGTGACTTCATCTCAGCACAGGAAGGATTCTCTTACTCACATGTCATGAGGGGTTTTCAGATACAATCAAACTAAGTTTCTTAATCTGTAGATAGAAAAAAGAGACCAGAATGAAGAAGTCTTGTGATCAGTTTTGATAAGACTCTCTCATTTTTTTTTCTTTCCATTAAACACTTTTAATTCTTTGGTGAAGGCTCTTTTCTAAGAAGCATTGTGGTCTTCATAATGAAATATCTTGAGTTTCAATAACTGTTTATCCAGTCACAATATTCTTATTACTTAGTAGTTCCTGATAGTAAATAAAGGTTGACTGAAACAAAACAATGTATCAGTAACACATTTTATTAAAGCAGCTATGTCTTCAGCAGAGCATCCCCTAAGTTGCGAGAAGCAATATTTCTCCATGAGTGCAAGTCCTCTTCTGGAATCCAAAGTGCAGTGTGGGCAGCAGATTTTAAGGAGATTTTGGGAGATGGGTAGGATAGAGATCCAGAAAATGAGTTAGGAATGTTTACTGTGAAGAAAAGAAGTTGTAGGAATCAGTGAGCACTGCCTTTCATCCTAGGAGGAAGGGTGGACTTAACTTTGGAATACTAGAGTTTAGACCCAGACCCAATGACTAAGCATTATAAGAAGGCAGAGTTTAGCATAAATTCCAAAAAGAACTTCCAAAGAGTAGATGTTTCTAATAATAGAAGAGGGACTCCAGAACAGGGAGTTCCAAGAAGTAGGACAAAGGATGCCAGTCCTGCTTTACTCAGAAGGAACAGAGATGGCTCTGCCACACTTCAGGTTTGAGGTGAGGCTCAAAAGGGTGCTGAATTTTCTCTCTTGGATGCCCTTCTCCCCTGCCACCTGACCATTTTTTTAAATTGAGGTATAATTAACATAGAACATTATTACTTTTGTCTTTACACTGTAATGATTAGGACCAGCCCAATAAGTCTAGTTAACATCTGTTACCATATATAGTTAAAAAATTTTTTTTTCTTGTAATGCAAACCTTGAAGTTCTCTCTTGGCAAAACAAACAAACAAAGAAAAGACAAACTCTTTTGGCAACTTTCAAAATGCAGTACAGTATTAACAAATCACCACACTGTACATTACATCCCCTTATTTTATAAGTGGAAATTGTTCCTTTTGACCTCCTTTAGCCATTTTTCTCACTTCCAGCAACTACCAATCTGTTGTTACCTATGCGCTCATTTCTTGTTCTTAAATATTCCAAGTGAGATCATATAGTATTTGTTTTGTTTCACTTAGCATGATGCTCTCTGGGTCCGTCCGTGTTGCGGCAAATGGCAAGGTTTCACTTTTTATGCCTGAATAATGTTCCATGCATGGGTGCTACATTTTCTCTACCCATTCATCCGCTGATAGACTGTTTCCAGATCGTGGCTCTTATAGATAATGCCTCAGTGAACTTGGGGGTGTGTATGTCTTTCACTTAGTGTTTTTGTCTTCAGATAAACACTGGAAGTGGAATTGCTGGACTGTATGATTGTGGGTTCTTTTTTCTTTTTAAAAAAATTTTTTTTTAAGATTTTATTTATTTATTTGACAGACAGAGATCACAAGTAGGCAGAGAGGCAGGCAGAGAGAGGGAGGGAGAAGCAGGCTCCTTGCTGAGCAGAGAGCCCGGTGTGAGGCTCAATCCCAGGACCCTGGGATCATGACCTGAGCTGAAGGCAGAGGCTTTAACCCACTGAGCCACCCCTTTTTTTAAATTTTTTGAGGAACGTCCATACTGTTTCCACCATGGCTGCGCCAACTTGCATTCCTACCACCAATGCACGAGCATTCCCTTTTCCCCGAATCCTTACCAACAGTTACTTCTTGTCTTTTTGACAATAGCCAGCCTAACAAGTATGAAGGGATTTCTCATTGTGTGTGTGTGTGTGTGTTTTTCTTAAGATTTAATTTATTTTAGGGAGAGGGAGAGGAAGCACCCTGAGGCAGACTCCCCGCTGAGTGTGGATGCTAGTGCAGGGCTCCACCTCACGACCCTGAGATTGTGACCTGAGCCAAAATCAAGAGTTGGAAACTTAACTGAGCCACCCAGATGATTAATGTTGAATATCTTTCCATATGCTTGTTGGGCATGTTTATGTCATCTTTGGACACATGTCTATTTCAGACCTTCCATTTAAATTTTTGGAGGCTTTTTTTTTTGGCTATTGTAGGAGTTCTTTATATATTTTGAATATTAACCCCTTATCAGATCTCTGTCTGACCAATTTCTTCTATCCCGATGGGCCCCTTCTCACCCCACCCCTTCCCTTGCCCCGTCCCACCCCTACAGGTGCTCCTCCTCAGTTCATTCTTCTTCTTTCGCCCCCCCCCCATTTTGAGGTTTATTTTAGAAGCTAGAGCATGAGCAGGGGAGGGACAAAGGGAGAGGAGGGAGAGAATCCCAAGCAGACTCCCCACTGAGTGCTCCAGCACGGGGGTCCACCTCGCCACCCTGAGGTAGAGACCTGAGCCGAAATCCAGAGTCAGACGCTTACCTGACAGAGCCAGCCAGACAGACACCTCCTCTTCCGTTCTTTCCATGGGCGCCTCTCTGAGGACATTTCTTTTAATTTTTTTTTAAAGATTTTATTTATTCATTTGAGAGAGAGAGAGCACAAGCAGGGGGAGAGGCAGAGAGAGAGAGGGAGAAGCAGACTCTCTGCTGAGCAGGGAGCCTGACTCGGGACTTGATCCCAGGACCTCAGGATCATGATGCTTAACCCACTGAGCCACCCAGGCGTCCCTCTGAAGACGTTCCGAACGCTGTGCTGAACGGTCTCTCCGTCTCTGCCCACACACTGCAGCCTGGGAAGGGCAAAGCCCATCTGTCCTCTGCCTGTCCTCTGTGCTGGTCCACAGTCTGGTGTGCAGCTGGCTGAGGGCATCCTTCCTGACTTAGCAAGTAGCTGACCAGAGGTGGGGAGACGGCCTGAGCCAACCTCGCCGTGTTACGTGGGATTTTTGTTTTGACTGCACATGGACACCAGCACTGCACTCACGGGCGGTCTGAGCCAGCTGTGCCTCTTGGCAGGATGGAGAGATGGTCACTGAGAAGCACAAATAACCACAGTTACTTTGCACAAGTGCCATCCAGTCAAGGTGTCTGACTCCCTTGCTGCTGACAAAGTTGAAAACCCCTTGTCCCAACTGTTGACGAAGCACGCTGTGCCTTCCGGCTCCGCGGAGAAAGTTCCCTTCTGCGTCTCTTGGCGCTCCCGCTGTGGATGCTGGATCCGCCGGCGTGCTCACAGTGCATGTGAAGGCAGCAGGCCCCTGGGTTCCTTTACCAGAGCAGAACAAGGCAAGTTGTAAAAATAACTTGGTACACATGTAGGTGAAATAAGCTTACCTCCCAGCAGCTGAGAAAAAATAGGTCCCAATTCTGGCTGATGTTCTACGATATTTTTAGAAAGAGGGCCCTTTCTTCTTGGATGGTCCATGAGGGAAAAATCATGGCAAAAAAAAAAAAAGCCAAACAAACCAAAAAACCATATATATATATATATTGATGAACCTGGTAACCATATATATATATATATATATATATATATATATAGCTATTCTAGTTGTTGGGTGTTTCATTTTGTTTCCCTTCCATCCATGAGAGAAAAGCAGGCATTTGCAGAGGCCCGTCATGAGCATAGTAGAAAAGGAAAATGTAATGTTTTCTTCTCTTGGTTGTTTGTAACGATGATTTAGTCCTAACACATACTGCTGTGAGTTATTTTCAGTATGTGGCAAATTGTTGTAAGGGCCTTCTAAGAAACTCCTGCCTCCTAAGGTGTTTCCCACTTTAATTTTATTCAGGCAAAAGAAATGGATTTTGGAGTTTCTTACTAATTAGGTTTTAAATGAAGGCAGCTTATTAACCATAGCATTTAAACTTATGAGCATTTTGCTGTTACTGCCACCGGAAAGGTTTGGTCTATTTCTACTAGAATCTTCTAAGGGAAATTGATGAACCTGGTAACCTAATTTTAGATCTCTTGAAATTCAGCAGATGGATGGTATTTATAGTGTTCGGAATCAGTTCCTATTAGATGTTTAAAAATAGTCACATCATTAGAGAGCACATTGAGGAAAGAAATGATTTTTAACCCCAAATCTAGTGCCCAGAACATTGTTTTTAGCCTCATCAAGTGTGTATGCATTTTGGTAGCAATTTCTAAAGAGCCTTTCTGTAGTCTTTCCTGCTCTTTCCTGTGTGATGCTGCTGTTGTCATGGAAACAGATCTCGGAGTTGCTTTGTTATCCAGTGTAAGGGACTCCCTGATATGGAGTTACTGTAGGTCATTGTCAACACAGAGCCTTTATTCAGCGTTGTGCTACGACACATATTCTACAGAGCTCGGGTGGAACTCTGTGTTTGGAGCTTACACTAGAGACGTCCTATCGACACCCGTAAATACCAATCAGGGTCCTCGGCCACAGGAGCCTTAAAGTCCAGGCAGCGGCACGTGCAGTCCTGTTTCAAGTGGGGTGGCACATCCTGGGTCCGGACACGTCATTCTTATGTGCCCCATTAGGATTGGCTTTCCGAGAAAGGAGGATTTGGGGAGTTGGTTGAGTAGTACAGGAAATGAGCAAACCTAAAGTTGGGGGATTGGTTGAAATGCCCAGCAGTGGTTTACAGGTGGAAACTGGCCCCTGAGCTGAGACGTGGCTGTGCATGTTGGTGGTTGAATTGCTCTGAGACCTCAAGTTATTAAGTTTTATTAGCAAGTTTGCAAGTTGTAAGGCAGTGCAGTCAGCTCCTAACGCAGGGTATTTTTTTTTTTTTTTTAGAATGGATGTGTTGTTGTTGTTTGGGGTTGAAGGTGGGCAGAAGTACTTGGAATGCGTGGCAGATTCTTGTTGCCCTCAGATGGTCTCTTGCCTTCTCACTTCCCAGGCAATACCGTAACCTCCCTGGGTCTGCGTTTCCTTCCCATTCCATCGGTGATAGGCCTTTCGGTTGTGCCGCGGGTTACATGGGGGAATGATGGTAAAGGAACTCATCATGCTAACGCTTGGGAGGTGCTGCCTTCTCACCCCTACAGTGTATTCCCCTGGCAGGCACTTCTCGAGCTCGGATTCCACACCGGAAGCTTGACGATCACCTGGGACTCTGTTAGAAAAACGAATACCCCAGTGCCGCAGATGTATGGGGTTGGCAGCTCTGGGCCTGGGCCCCACAATCTGTCCAGTGAGCAATCCAGGTGACACACGCCGAGAACAGCCCTCCTCGGACATGTTTCTGGGGGTGGGTTTGTTTGCCTTTGTTGACAGTTCTTGTTGCTATGGGAGGTTCGTGGTCTCCCACAGCTTCCCTGCTCCACTGCTGACGGAAGGGTCGTGAATCCGGCGGCTCTGGATTTCTGAGCCGGTGGGGGTACAAGATAACGTTGAATGGCAAAAGTCTCTTTGTACTTTGCTATCAAAAAAACAGGCCAAATTCAGCTTGTCGACGTTCATGATGTTAGCAACCATTTCTCTCCTAAATGTCGGGTGTCCGGATTTATTTATAATTGTGTATTTTGGTCAGGCTAAGGAAATAATTAAGCACATGCTTTTCAGACTCTAGGATCCTGCATTCTTACCTCCTAATCGATAGCGGCTTTCTGGGCTTTCCAAACCGAGCAGATTTCGCCCACAGACTTACCAGGAAAAGGAGAGTGATTCCAGTATCATTTGCCCCTGCTATTTTAGACACAATAAAATTCTTCCGGGGCCTCTCAAACACCTGCTATAGAGTATTAAAAAAAAAACCCAAACCTGCAGTGATTTAAAAGTCTCAAGCTATCATCGGTATATTAGGAGGCAAGGGCTCCAAATATATGAGACGCCTCTGACAGTTTGTGACATGTGGCATCGCCAGGACTCTTTGGGGACCTGCCCACTCGATACAAACCAAATTGTAACTTCAACTAATTTTGATTTGGAAATTGCCTCCTTAAAAAGAAAAGTACTAAAAATGTTTGACATTTACAGGCTTTCTGCAACAGTCTGCAGTTTCTCTAGCAAGTGTATTCACAGACTTTAAAAGAATCTGGCAATTGCTAGCTTGTGTTTTTAGATAGCACAAGAGTACAAATACAGCCCTAATGATGCATCAGGACCATTAGGGTCCGTGGGATATAAGGACCATCAAAGTCCCGTTTCTTGTTTTTTTAATTTTTAAACCTGTTTTCGGCATCATCCAAATGTAACTCCTCTGTAAGGATAGGGGTAGTACGTGACCACAGAGAACCTCCCTCTCACCCATCCTTTTTCTAATAAGTACTGTCTGTAGGATCCCAGAAGAGTGGAACAAATGATGAAAAGAGCTTCAACTCTTTCCTAAGGAAAATTAAAATGTGATTTCTCTTTTCTTTGGTTAACTAGAACAACTAAAAGTAAACATCCAATTATGCAGTGATGAATCTGGTCTGGCTCAGTCTGTATTCTTTAAGGAGTCCTAAGATAGAAGAATATATGCTGTAAAGAAGGCCAGCCTGAGACAAATTCAGACTACTGTAGAGAACGAACTCCTCTTAATTGTACAGATTTATACCAAGTGTATAAGCAGAGAAACTAGGGTCAAGAATTGTTTCTCTTATGCCAAAAGACAAGAACACTGGCTTGGGAAATAGGGAGACTTGGTTTCTACTTTTGATCAGTTTTCAAAATACGGAAGGTTCTTTGAAATAACAAGTGGCTGTGGGGGACTCCAGGGGAAGACACTATGTGCACAAGGAAAGACCGCGCTATGTGCGTGACCTGAACCAGTTCAGGAAGAGCCCTTCCTCCAACCCCTGGCCCCTTAGCCAGTATTCAGTCTCTCCTCCTCCTTTCAGCCATAGTTCAGTTCCCATTCTGTATGACGGGGATGGGGGCCTTTTTCTTGGTCTGGACCATAGGTCCCACAAGGCGTCAGGGAGCTGCTGGGATCCTGAGATGAGCACCCCCCTGGTGGAGGTGGACTGGGAGCCAGGAGGCAGCAGCACAGGCAGTTTGCTTGGAGAAGGGCTGATGGACATCCCAGGACTAGGTATGACCAGAGACAAAGCCGTTGAAGCCGGCTAGGGCAGGAGAGAACACCTCTACTTTATAAAGCACCCCCCCCCCCCATTCTATTTAGCTTCCTATAATTTCTGTGTGTATCGGTGCTTAGCATTTAGTAATATCTTTGAGTCCATCTCAGCTCTGCTAGGCAGAAAGGCGTTCCTGGCTATTAGCAGAACCAGAGGGAGAGGACGATGTGGGTTAGAGTCTCTGAGCAAGGAGAACATCCAGGGGGCTCATTGGAAGCACTGCTGGCGGTCTCTTGGAAAACCTTGGTCATGTGCTCCGTATTGTTACAAAACGGGGTCGAGTAATTCCCTCACAGGTAGTTGTGCCGAGCCCCAAGGGGTCTTTCGTAGTGGAAGAACGGACCAGCGGCTCAAAGCGAACTTAAAGGATGTTTTGGGTTTTTTGTTGCCTGGGTTAGAGGCATAGCAGTGAAAACCGTAGCGCCCATTCTGAAGTTGGGGAACATGGCGTGGGGGTGTATAGCTGGTCATTGGCTGATACATGGCATGTGAGGGTGACTCTCGTTAGAAGGAAAAGGCCCAAAGAAGAGAGCATAAAGCATTATTCATTGGGAGGCCCCTGCGAAGCTGATGGGGCCAGGAACTCTGCCCCTTCCTGGGCTGTGCTGTCAGGGCTTGGGCATTTGGGGCTGCTTCCTCAGGGAATCCTGTGACTGCTCCTGGAGGAACTTTCTGGTGCCCCCAGGTTTCTGTCTGTGTCCAGAAATGTCTGTGGAGGGTTCCAGTGGAAGGGACTGAGCGCAGGCGAGAAACCAACTCTGCGTGGTGCACGTGACCTGACCTGACGAGAGATGGGAAGGGTTAACTTGTCTATTACTGTAGGATTGCGGAGGATGGGGTAGTGGCCCCCAAACCTGGCTGCACATCGGAATTACCGGGGACACTTCCCACAGTGCATTTCCTGGGCCCATTCCAAACTCAAGCAGGTCTTGTTGGGAAGGATAGGAATTAGCACAAACTTCAGAGACAGATAATTCTCGGGTTGACTCTCATCACCAAACACCCTTCCCAGTCGTGTGACCTTGAGAAGGTCAGTTCACCTCTCCAAACCACAGCATCTTTTTCTATGGGTATAGGGCAAATAATACCTAGAGTTTGGGGGATGAGTTAAATCATGCATGTAAAATGCTTAGCTCATTGCCTGTCACATAGCTAATATTTATTGAATGGTTATTATGCTTAAGCAAAACATCAGTGGTTGCCCAGTATGGTGGGAATGTGCAAAAGAATTAGAAAAATTACCTTCCCTGTCTTTGCAAATACACGATTTAGGTAGATGAGAAAAGCAGGTGCACAGGTAATGTTGTGACGAAACTTGGATTGCTGGGAGCTGCCAGTAGAGGAATGCAGTCTGGACCAGAGGGTGGTCCAGCCTGGTGCTGGTGGAAGCGAAGGAGGCTGTGACTGGAGAGGTTTCAGAGTGAGCGTCAGAGCAGTCTTGTAACAGAATTGCCTGCTGATGATGTCAACACATCTAATACAAGACTCTGACTAATTGCTATTTATAGTTGCTTATATTCAAAAGCTTGTTTATACCACTGAAAACTGTCAGCTGGGTGTGTGTCGTGGAAAGAGTTCAGAGCTCAGTTTGAACCCTTGAATTCTTTTCCCATCTCTGCCCTAACCAGCCAAGTGACCTTCGATAAGCCGCTTGGCCCTGAGGTCCCGGCTTCCTCATTGTCGGGGGGAGGAGACCAGACAACCACCAGGGGTCTTCTGTCTCCACCATTAACCATGCAACATTCAACAGAAACATTTACTGCACTTCCTTTGTAGAGCATTTTTGGTGCATCTTTGGGTTTCATTCCAGCTACTATGTAAGATCTATTGTGAAGTGGAAGGCTGTTTTGTTCACGATTCACATTCCCGTGAAGTTTACGAAGACAGAAATTTCCATTTATGAAAGCATTTTTGTTCTGTTGGAATTAAATAGAAGGTCTACTTCATTATGCTTTTGTTCGACTTCTAGTCTCAAGAAGCTGTTAATGTCATTTTGGGAGACTAATGTGGGAACATCTCAGCACATCATCGCTCTGCTCTAAGTACCGGTAGTCAGACAGCTGACTTCCGATAACCCAGGAGGTAGGAGGCATTCACTCTCATTTCGCAGATCTTCTTCGCTTGTCTGCCGTGGGTCAGGCACTCCTCTGGGCACTGGAGATCCATCAGGGAGCTAAGCAAAATTCCCTGTGCTCACAGAGCGTGTGTTCTAGTCCCATTAGCCTGGAAATGTACCTACTGTGTTGCCCCAGGTGAGAAGTAATCTGACCCATGTCAATGGTTGTCTTCCTTTATCCAAGATCACCTCCAGCCTCTCCCTCCAGAATCTGCCAAATGTGACTATGCAGGAAGACGAAGTCATGGAAACTACAATGCACTTTTGTATAGGAACAATAGAATATGATTGCCAGGCATATGTAGTATATTGGGGGGGAAAAAAAAGAAAGGCCACAGATCTTCCCATCCTTGTTGCATACTCCCTTGTAAATGACTGCCACAACTTTGGGCAGAAAGTAAAGTCCATTTGTCCATGCCTATGGGTTTAGACAGGCTTCCGTAAGATCCTTTGACCATCAGAATGCAGTGAGAATGACATCGTGGAAGGCCTGAGCCACAGCATTGCAAAGCCCTGCAGCTTCCTAGGAAGAAGCACTCACTGCCTTCCTTGAGAGTTCAAAGGCCATGTGAAGCGGGAATTAGCTTCGTGGCTGAGGATTCCTAGACCAAGCCGGCACCATCCCCCATGCCTGGGAATGAGGCCATTACAGACCATCTAGTGCCAGTCGGCTGGCAGATGGATGTAGTGCGGTGCGGGGGGGGGGGGGGGAGGGTTCACCAGCTTAAAATCTCAAGGTGCTCGTCATCAATATCAATGCAAATGGCTTTTGTTATTAATAATCAAAAATTATAAACATTCTGTGTATGTATTAATTCCCATCTGTTATTAATTACATAGACTTCAGAAGGTTGGCTTTGAGAAATGCCTTCCACATTTTTTAAAGATTTATTTATTTTAGAGAGAGTTGGGGGGTGTAGGGGAGGAGAGGATCTCAAGCAGACTCCCCAGGAACCCAACACAGGGCTCCATCTCACAGCCCTAAGATATGACCTGAGCCTAAATCAAGAGTCAGACACTTAACCGACTGAGCGTCCCAGGCGCCCTGACTTTCACATTTTTACATGATCCCCTTAGAGACCAGCTTTCGGACCGGAGAATCACCCAGAGTTTGGTGGCTAGCTGTCTGTGCTCTGTGGAGAGATGAGCCACTAGCAAGTGTGATATTATAATTGTTGGATGGTAGAGGTTTTCTGGGGGGCACATGGACCCACTTCTCATGGTTGTGGGTAGTTGGGGTGTACTTGGAGAAGCATGGGTCTAAGATGACCCTGACCAGAATTTGGATAAATGTTTTCATTGAACTGAGCCTTGTCTCTCCACCAGAAGTGTTACTGAGCATCATGACTCAGTAATTTGTCTGAAGTAGAAAATGGACATCTGTCTCCATGAATTAAATAGAAACCTGGTAGGGCCACTCCACGCACTTCTCCCTCTTTCCCCTCCAAAAGTGGTGGGGCTTTAAGAAAAATTAGTGGCTTTAAGACAACGGTGTCGTCATTGACATCATCTACAGGTCTTAAAAGATTTGACTAACTTAGCCTGGGCTCCACTGGGCCCCTTGCCTTCTCACTGTAGAACTGGGGATCCACTCTGCTCTTCAGGCCTCTCATCCTCCTCTGACTGGGGGGTAGCCTGGGCATGTCCCTCCATGGCTGGCAGAAGCCCCCAAGGGCAAGCCGAAATGCCAAGAGATGCTTCCTTCTTGGCTGGAACAGGCACATGGCATTTCTGCCTCATTCTCTTGGCTAAAGCAAGTCACGTGGCTGAGCCCAAAGTCGCATGGAGGGGGAGCACGAAATATACTTGACTTTTACGGGAGAAAGTCCAGAGTTATGTAAAAAAGGGCATAGATACAGGGAGGGGTGAGGAATTGGGGCCAGGAATGAAAAACATAGCACTTTCTCTTCGTGGCTCTTAAGAGCCAACCAAGACTTGCTAAAAAAAAAAAAAAAACAAGCTCGAGGTTAAATGACAGATGGTGTATAAACACTTTGGGTATAGTTTGGTCTTTGTATAACAAAGACACCTGCCTTTTATACCAAGGATCAGAAACTGCAGCCTGTTGGGCCACATGCAATCCAACGCTTGTTTCTGTAAACGACCTGCTGGAGTATAGCCGTGGCTGTTTTTCAGGGTATGCGTTGGGCATGGCTGTTTTGGGCCTGTAGCAAGAGTTGAATGTGTGTCCTTGTGAGGGGAACTGGCCCACAAAGCTGAAGATAGTCACTGGCCCTTTATGGAAAAGGCTTCTGACCCCAGTTTCATATTATGGGACTGAATAGTTTATGTGAAGCCAATTCAGTTGCGACCCCCCCCCCTTGCAGTCCCTTTGGGGGTTTTTCTAGTGTACCTTGCATTCTTATTCTTGTGTGTTTCTATAAAATAGGTAAAACAGGGAGATAAAATAATCCTGGCACTTGAATTTGGGTGGGGAGAGCCAATACCATCTGCATCCACAAGCTATAATCCTTAAACCAAAGTTAACAGGCCAACAAATTGTAATCTGTAGAACACACAAAGGAGGGAGCGGGTTGCTACTTTTGCCTTTACTGTTAATGCTTTGTGTCTCTATAGATCATTCATGCTGTTAGACAACAGGGTGATTGTTTCTGTTCTGCTGAAAGACAATCTGATTGTGCTTTGGGTGGAATGAAGTGCAAACCTGCTCACCTCTCCTCCCAAGAGAAATGCTGCAGACCTTTGTCTCAAATGCACTTCGGTCAGCTTTTGGCGTTGTGGTGGGAGGCCCAGGCTTCTGGGGTCAGCGGATTTTCCGGCAGCAATTTTTTTTAATTAAGAAAAGTACTTTTTGGGGGCGCCTGGGTGGCTCAGTGGGTTAAAGCCTCTGCCTTTGGCTCAGGTCATGATCTCAGGGTCCTGGAATCCAGCCCCGCATCGGGCTCTCTGCTCAGCGGGGAGCCTGCTTCCCCCCTCTCTCTGCCTGCCTCTCTGCCTACTTGTGATCTCTGTCTGTCAAATAAATAAATAAAATCTTTAAAAAAAAGTACTTTTTTAGTAAAAATCTGACAAAACTTAAAAGAAAGTTTCCATTATATTATACATACACCCCCTGAGCACGTATTTACAGTGGTTTTAACTAGATGGAGCGTTACATAGTTTAAAATCTGTAATCTTGGTGTATGTGGGGAGGATATGGAAAATGTTTATAATATAGTGTTCGATAAAAAACATAATGCAGGTCCCCTGGTACAGCTGTGTGATAGGTGTGTGGTGGGGGGTGAGGTGGGGGGAGTAGACAGAATGATGTCCCTGGAAAGAGATTCATGTCCTGATACCCAGAACCTAAGAACGTGTTACCTTTCATGGCAGATGCTTTGCAGATGTGATTGAGAATCTCGAGGCCGAGAGTCTCTCTTGGCTTATCTTGGCTCACTGGTAAAAGGGTTTGCCTCGTGGAGCTGTTGGTAATGGCCGTGCACCTGCTGATGGGGTCCCCAGCCCTTGAGGACTTCTTTGCAGGAGGAGCCTCCAGATTCTCCTGGTCTTTGCAGTTTTCTTCACAGACAAAAGGACACTTGGAAAGTTTTCGTTTCTTTTTATTTGTCCCAAGGCAAATGTGACGTATTTGGAGCAACAGAACGAAGATCGCTTTGAAAACGTCCTTAGGAACGTCCTCTAGGATTCTGGCTCGTTTTTGTGAATCCTCATGTGAAGGCCTTGAATATTGTGGTCCGCGGCTTAGCCCGATAAATCAGAGTCCAACTGTCTTCTTAAGCTTCAAAATAAGCTGCTGATTACCCTGCCTGATGCTATGCAGGCTAATCAAATGGACTTGATATTTCAGCTGACTCATTCCTGATACTTCCCTCTGCCCCTTCTCCGTCCTCCCGGATCTGCAGTGTGCAGTGAGGAAAACTGAGTCGGGGGGCGGGGAAGACAGAACTTTTCCTATCGCTGTGAACCAAATCATGAATCACTCTCTTTCAGCTTTCATCCGTTAATATATAATGATGCACCCTTAAACGTTCTTGGAAAGTCAGTGATGTTACTTTGGCTCTCACCCCAGCTCCGTTCCCTCCGATGGCTGCTGCATAACGCATCCTGGCTAGAATCCCTTTTTTTGAATCCTTATTGTCTTGAATTTCGTCACCTACCTTGTGCTGAGTAGAGATGCAGGCGGAGCGTGTTTGTTCCAATTGTGGCCACATTGTGATTTGAGATGGGGAAAGAGGGACAAATGCACGAATATACTTAACTGAGCCAGAGACCGTGACATAAAATTTTTTAAAATTTAATTTATTTATTTGACAGACAGAGATCACCAGTAGGCAGAGAGCCAGGCAGAGAGAGAGGGGAAAGCAGGCTCCCTGCTGAGCAGAGAACCCGATGCGGGACTCAATCCCAGGACCCTGGGATCATGACCTGAGCCGAAGGCAGAGGCTTTAACCCACTGAGCCACCCAGGCACCCACGAGACATAAAATCTTATTGAGAGATGCAGATGTGGAGGGGAGAGAGAGTAGGCCCAACAGCAAGGTTCCCTCACCAGGCCCACCTCCTCCTCTACTCCCATCCCCAGACCCGGGGAAACTGAAAACGCTTGGGCAGAAAGAAAATCCTACCAATACATTTTTTTTCAGCTACAGATATGACTGGATGTAAAAAGCAGAACCAGACCTTTGAGATCTCTCACAAACCTCAGCTGGACGTAGGATTTTATCCACGCAGGATAAAATGGGTGTTTTCCCACCATCTCCTGCTCTGGGGAAGTGGGCAAGGTGGTGCCTCCCAACTCTTCTGTAGCTTGTTTGTGAGATGGGAGAACCTTGTGTGCTCAGATCTCCAGGGAGGGGGCTCCCTGGCCTACTTCAAGGCACTCCCTCAACTAGGAGAGAGTGAGTCTGGGAATTCCTTTCTCGAGATTCTGCTGTAATCCTGTGCAACCGCACAGCGCCAAGGGCTAGCGTTCCTCCCTTGCCTTTCAGAGGGGGTAATATTGGGGTAAATGGTGGAGGTCTACAAAAATCATCTTTTTGCTCCCAGTTTATCCTGCCTGTGGCGTAAGCAGCTAGGGAGCCAGAGGAGTGTGTGTGTGTGTGTGTGTCCACGCATGCTCGCTCTCTCTCTCTCTCTCTCTCATCTCTCTTTCTTGTCTCTCGTGTGTGTGTGTCTCTCTCTTTCTCATGTCTCTCTCTCTCTCTTTCTCCTGTCTCTCTCTCTCGGGCCCTCTCATGTTCTCCTGACAATACTTCCATTTGTTGGGGCACCTGGGTGGCTCAGTGGGTTAAGCCTCTGCCTTCAGCTCAGGTCATGATCCCAGGGTCCTGGGATCGAGCCCAGCATCGGGCTCTCTGCTTAGCCTGCCTCCCCCTCTCTCTGCCTGGCTCTGTGCCTACTTGTGATCTCTCTCTCTGTGTCTCAAATAAATAAATACATTATTTTTTTAAAAAATCCTTCCATTTGTTTAATTACCTAGATTTTTGCTGACAGGGTCTTTTCAGTAACATGTGTGGCCCCAGCAGGACTCCTTGCCTCTCCTGTTCACTCAGCAAACACTTGAGTGTGGGGCTCCAAGGAAGCCTGGGATCTGGTGAGCCGGGGACACACCCCATGTGGAAGCCACGCCAGCATTCGTCTGTTGTGTGGGAGACAGGCTGAGAGGCAGGGTGACCGTCACAACCAGGGTGGGCAGCTTGGAAGCCTCTTCTTGGAGCTCCCCAGACCGGGCCCCTTGATCGCACCTGTGGTGTGCGCGGAGTAGATCTTCCAGGAGGGGCTGGGGCCTGGCCCTTCTCCAGGTCACATCATCTCCATCTGAGGGGCAGTCGGTGGCCCCAGTGTCTTAGCTGAGCTCCCCAGATGACCTCAGCGGGAAGCTAGGGCAGAGGCGACCCCCAGAAGCCCAGCCAGCTTCCCTGTTGGCTTGGGGAGGGGGTACTGCAGTGGCTGGTGTGGGGCGGCTGGGCTCTTGGCTCCCTGGGTCTACCCTGGTTTTTATGGCGTTGACTGTTCCAGGTAAAGCAACCTGGCCCCGTGTCCACAAGCCACCTTTCCGCAGCCTCCTGTCCTCACTGTCCCCCTTTAAGGGGAGCAGCAGCATATGCAGTTCCAGGCTTCTGTCCCCGAGGCTGTTTTTCATGCCCACCTCTTTGCCACCCTCGAGCGCCACACGGGCGACGGGCCTGGGGTTGATGTCTGCCCGGCCCTGTCTCGCTGTCTGGCTCCGAAAGCGGGCTGGCTTCTTCCAGCCATCTTAATGCTTCGCTTCCCAAACCTTCAAGATCTGGGGCCCGCGTTTCCAGGGGTGGCAGCTGACGTCCCTGGAGAGGAGGCGCGTTGCTCCCGGGCCGGGCCGGGAGGGGAATACCGGGCATGCAGCAGCTCCAGAACCTTCCTCGGGCTGGCTCCTGCATTATTTAGCTCCTTCGCCGCTGGAGCACTGCGTTCTGCTTCTCAGCAGATCCGGGTGAATTTCCGAGAGGGAAATCTGCAAATGGCTTTGCCTTCCGGAGGGGCTTTTTCCTCCCCAAGGGATTCACTTGTGCTAAAGACCGAGCTGCAGCCGGAGTCCCTCTGGTCTCTCGCAAGCACCTTTGCAGAGGAGTTTCGGAGCCATCCGGGGCTCTCTCACGGGCACACGATAACTCACTCGCTTTCTGCCGGGGGGCTTCCACCGGACTCTGTTCTTGTCTTCTTTTCCGGTACCATTGATTTTTTCCCCCCATAAGTCTCTGTTCATCTTCTAATTTAATTACAACCCCAGTGTCCTTCCCTCTTCGGGGGGGGGGGTCAAGCCCTGGGGACTGGTTTGGAATTATGCTCTCCCCCACCAGTGGATGACCTGGCTCGCCCATGGATTGCTGTGGCCATGGGCAAGTTCCCGTTCTGCCTCCCGAACAGCAGCACGTGGGCCTTCGCTGGAGGGGGTGTGATTTCAGCCCCTCCCCAGGAGGGAAACGGCCACTCGGCCGCCCTGGGTGGAACTGGTTTGTACACACAGTCCAGCATGGAGGGGAGCGGCGTTTCCTTAGCACAAAACGGGCACGTTTGCTCTCCTGCTTTCAGTGAACGGGAGAGGCACAGCTGGAGAACACTTGGAGTTCTAACCTTAGGTAGTAGCAACACCTTAGCCATCTGAAAATGAATTTTAAGGTGTGAGAGACTTCAAACAAGAGAGCTTTTTTTGTGACGTGTCTCTTAGATAACAACCTTTTGATTCCTTCCTCTCCCCTTACGGAATGATGCCTTTAAAGGGATGCCCAGAAATGTACAGAAAAGTGATAGGCTCTGTCTTACTGAAGTGAGCTGTTTTTCTTCCCCAACACTGTCTCTGAACCGATGCAATTGCATTTGGTTTGCCGGAGAGAAAAAGCATTTCTTCTGCTCCCATGTTTGCCTTCAGACAAGACACGTCTTTATCCTCAAGAAGGCTCCATGCTAGTTATTAGGCTGTGTGTCTTAAAACAAATCCCATCCGAGGCTGGGCATCTGTATATTACCCATTTGGTTTATAATCCTTTTTTTTTTTTTTTAAAGATTTTATTTACTTATTTGACAGAGAGAGAGACAGTGAGAGAGGGAACACAAGCAGGAGGAGTGGGAGTGGGAGAAGCAGGCTTCCCGCTGAGCAGGGAGCCCGATGCGGGGCTCAATCCCAGGACCCTGGGATCATGACCTGAGCCGAAGGCAGACGCTTAACAACTGAGGCACCCAGGCTCCTCTTGGTTTATAATTCTTAATTTAGCTGGCCAGAGAAGGATTGTTTTAAGGGTCAGTCTTCTGCTGCCTCTGTAATTACAGACCTGGCTTGCCCATCAGTTTTTCCCATCAGAGGCTTTAATTGGATACCTCGAGGGTCAGTCAGGAGCAACCAGGAAAGATCCAAAGGCGACTTTTCATGTGGCCTGCAGCATCTTTTCCTCTTCAAGATTCCTACCAAAAGGACTTTGTCGACTTCGGAGAGCTGCTTGCGATGGCTCAGGCTTATTTCTGCCTCTACCGAGGCCATTGGAAAGGGCAGCCCTGCTTCCTCGGCATTTAAACGAGTTGTCTGAGGCTATCGGACTTGGTGGAGCAGAAGCCAATCCTTTTCTTTGTTAAGGCAGAAGCATTTATTGAGCATTTTCTTTCTTGAGAGGTGGGAGGTGAAGCTTTTGACTTCCAGCCTAAGTTTTTCTGTCATTTAAAGGCAAGTTGAAGATCCTGACATTTTCACAGCTCATCTCCCACCGTATGAAAATGATTAGTTTTGATTACATTCACCATGATTGTTTTTCTTCTCCAGGGGAGCTGATGGGATTTTTGTGTCAAAGACTCATATTTGCATATTCCCATCAGATGAAAGCCAAGCAGCCAGGCAGTTTTTCTTCCTAAAGGGCATCACTGGGGTCTCTGGAGCACGAGCGCAATACCATGGTCCTTCTGTCGATTCTTGGGAAATAGGACAATCATTGCATTTTATCCCTAAATGTCTGATTTCCTCTTGGGTTTTATATTCTGCATGTTGAAAGTTACAGGTTGATCTTTCCAAACTTCTGGGCCAAATGTGTTTGAATAATAAACTTCTAAATAAACTTCTAGCGTGAGGGAAATGGACAAAGAGTTCGAGATTTATGATAATTTGACCCATACCTGCATCATTGTTACAACAAAATAAAGGAGGATTGCTTGGGACTTTGGCTTTCTAATGGCATATGCTGGTTTTATGGAGACAGAGGATGATAATTTGAGTATATTTCAGTGTCCATGAGACGAGAGTGTAGCAAGTGCTTTCCTGTCCTCATTTATGCACAGTAACACCATTGTAAGTAATAGAAGTTTGCATTACCACACCTGTGAAGTACCAGGTACCATCCCTCCTCAGTGCTTGAAATGAACTGGTTCCTTGAGTCATCCCCGAAACCTGCTGTTATCATCTTGGTTTTTCATCTAAAGCCCCGGTGGCTTAGAGAGGTTTAGTAGCTCACTCGAGGTTTCCTGGTAACTGGGATTTGAACATCTGCAGTCTGGTCTGTGAATTGGCTCTTGGAGCCCCTCCTCACCGTCCATCTATATGGCTCCTGACACGTCATTTGAATTTTGGCAGATGGAGGAAAAACTCATCAAGGATGAGGCCTACTAAAATGTTCTTGAGTATAAATAGGCCATCTGTTGATCTCCCCATCTTCAGGCCAGGAGCTCTTACTTAAAGCCAACACATGGCAGAAAAAGATATTTATTGATGTCTTGAGGGTTAGTTAATGAAAAATAAATAGCAGCGAGTTGCATCTTTAACCTGCCCTATCTTGGACCCAAATCCTCTCACTCCTACTGCCTAGAGACCTCTACCTGTTGGCAGGTGTCCCCACCAGCTCAGTGCTGGCCCAGGTTCCTCAGGGTTGGTGCTGTGGCCAGGGTAGGAGACACATAATGTAGCCCTTACGGGGTTCTGCAAACCACCTGAGCTGCGGAGACTGTGTGTGTGTGTGTGTGTGTGTGTCTCTGTCTGTCTGGTGCCTGGTCCCTATCTGCTCTGTCCCTCCCTTCCCAGTTCCTTTGAGCCTCCATTAGTGCTCCTCCACTATCTTCTCTTTGTTCTCTCAACAAGAAAAAGGATCTCATGCATCATGAGACCAGAGTCTTTTAGTCCAGACCCCTCATTTTAAGGAGTTTCCATCATCCTTCTTTCCCCAGACTGTGTAATCTAATCTAAGTTGTAACTTTATAAGGCATTTCCTTGTGGGAACTAAAGAATGTGACAACTCCTTAAGTTGTCATGGAGGCCAGGTCTCCCGATTTCAGAGTCATTCTCTTTTGCACTCAAATGCCTATCTTTGACGTCAAAGCGAAGACATACTAAAAATAGCACCACGCCTGGACTGTATGGAGAGGTCAGCATTGGTAACTTTCTTTCCCTCCTCACCCCTCTGCAGGTACTGACTATTTGCCTACACGCTGGCTTCTGCCCTTTGATATTTACCCACTCACGATTTCTGTTTCTTACCTGGGTTTTGACTCATTGCTTTTTAGAAACACTCATTACTTTTAAATTCTTCCATGTGCCCTACTTTTCTAATCCTGGCGTTTATTCCTTGCAGTCCTCTCAGCCTGTTGCTGATCACAGCCCTGGGTACCCGTACCGTGTGTGGTTGCGATAATTGACATGCTCTGCTAGGAAACGTGCCTACAAAACGTGGACAGTTTGTCTAGTGGCCAGGGTCTTCCTGTGGTATCTGGATAGATCCTCTGTTGATCAAGGGAGGTTCATTCACACAAGAGCCAGAGAGAAATGCCCAAGACTTGGGGGAGAAAAACCCCACAAGGAAATGCCTTATGAAGTTACGACTTAGATTAGATTACGCAGTCTGGGGAAAGAAGGGTAATGGGAATCAAAATATCCAGAATGTTATTAGAACAGCATTTAACATGGCTAACTTTAGAGTCAGAAAGCTGGGGTTTGAAGTGGCTTCTCCACTTCCTGGGTCTGTAACCTTGGGCTATTGCTGCTTCGAGCTGTGAGAAGGAGATGCTGCTGTTCACTGTGTCTCCACCAGCAGCCGCTGCAAGAACCCCCTGGGTTGCAAAGAATACGTTTAACTTCTGTTCCTGCAGAGGTTTGTCGTGGGGCTGAGAAGGGCCAAGACACGTGAGTGTCTTGCTCAGAGTCTAGCTCAGGGCAGGTCTGGACTTCGAGTCCCATTCCCTCCCCATCCCCCTTCAAGTAGGCAGGGAAACATCTAATACCTTTCAGAAGAAACTCCACCAAATGGGGTCCGAAAGAGTTTTGGTGACTCGGAAGCAACGTGTCGTAAGCTTCCTAGAAATCCTATAGAGAAGATGTACCTCCTTTACCAGGATTAGGGAGGTTTTACTTTTCTATCAATGAAACCATATTTATGCAAATAAGGTACACTCCTAGGTAGAGAAGAAATCTGAGATTCTCTCCTGTTGGCGTTGTTGTTACTGGGAGTAGAAATAATCTTTTAGCAAGAATTTCTCCTTTTGCTTGTGGGTAGTCACAGAGTGAAGAACGTGGCTGCTGGTCTGTCCATTTCAGATCTGAGCGTGATGCCTAGTTTCTTATCTTCCTGTTTCCCTGGGACTATGGCAAGAGTGCCTCCCCTCCCCCCGCCTCCGCATCCTCACCTTACAGATTGAGAACTGAGTCGAATTCTAATTCCCTCAGCAGTGAGTTGATAAGAATTGGGAGGACTTGTGTATCTACCCTCTCAACGGTGTTGGGGGTGCTTCAGAATCAGTAGAATTTGGCACTTTTTAAAAAAACGATTTTGTTTCTGGAAAATTAAACTGAGTTCAGGTCAAATTTTTATTGAGCCACATGCTCTCCGAGGCACAGGTTGAATAGGATTTGGGGTTGTTTCCTTAAGTTTATAATCTAGGAATGAGGATTATTTATCTTTAGGGGTAAGTAAACTTATACTTGACAAATGATCGTTAAATTCATAATCTGAATTTGCCACATGAACCTTTGCTCACCTGTAAAAAGGAATGAAGTACTGATTCCTGCTGCTTAATGTGAATGAACCTTGAAAATGTTTGAAGTGGAAGAAGCCCGAGAAGACCACATGTTGGATGGTCCTGTTTATATGAAATGTCCAAAGTGGGCAAATCCATGGAGACAGAAAGTAGCTGAATGGTTGCCGCAGTGCTGGTCAGAAGGAGGGACTGTTTACTGCCAATGGGTATGAAGTCTGATTTGGGGATAACTATGTTCTTAAAATTGTAGTGATGCTTGCACAACCTGCTAATACACTAAAATTTCTTGACTTGTATACTTTAAATGGGTGAATTATATGGTAGACAAAATATGTCTCAAAGCTGTTACCAAGAAAAGTTACATAATTTCCACACAGGTGTACTTAATATGTTAACATATGCCCATACAGAAAAAGAAAAAAAGCCACATTGTTGACTTTGGGTAAATTGACAGCAAGACAAAATAAACCAAAATAAAACCAAAATAAAATTATGTAGCCCCAACAGTACCTGCTGTTCCAAATTCTCGAGGGTTTCAGAAGATAGCCGTTTGGTTTTAGGTAGCCCTGTAGCATTCTTTCTCTCTCTCTCTCTCTCTATATATATATATACACATATAATGCACCCTGGAAAATATATATGTAAAGTAGGCTAATTTGCTGCCCAGAGCATTATTAAGCACTGACCTGGATTATTGAGAAAGATTCTGGACACTAATTTCATAGCTTGCCAACCACCTGTTTGGAGACCTTTGGCAAACTTGAGTCCCTTTTCTTTTTCTCTGTGATTCTGTGACATCAGATTTTCATGGTGATGGTAAGCAAGAGAATATTCTCTATACTTAGAGCAGCTCAGCTCTTGTAACAATGAACCTCAGAATCCAAAGAGTGGCAGCTCCAAAAAGCTTCTCTAAGGGGGCATTGCAGGCATACATAATTGGAAGTGGTGGCTGTTCTTTTAGTTCTTAGTTCTAGCCCCCAACCCGACGGAGCCTGTGAGGAGCTCCTGGGAGGTAGACCACTAATTGAACACATTCACCACCCCCTCTTTCACTTGCTGTAGCCACGAAATCAGAATGAACAGTGACAGGTTCAGAAATTACAGGAGGGAGAGGCAATAACCAGGGCTCGGAGAGCACCCAGAATGAAAAAGCATCCACTCAAATTAAAAACTCGAACAGGATCAGAATATGTAAGCAGCTCGGCTGAGATTTTGTTCATTCAACATCCGCTCCCTGAGGAAGTGTGATGCTCTAGGCAATGTAGCCTAATTGACATTTCGGCTCTGAGTGCAAATCCCTGTTCTGCAGCTTGCTAGCTCTTTGATCTTGGGAAATTAAACTCTGAGCCTCACTGTTACATAGAATGTGGATAATAGTGCTGTGTCATAGAGCTCTTGCAAAGGGCAGTGGATACTTAGAACAATGCCTGGTGCATATCCAGCGTCCATCTATCCTTGTCATTAGTAGGAAGGGCCAGCAAGTCAGGCTCCAACTGCTTTTCTTCCCCAGAAATTAGTTTGCTCCAGTGGCTCATGTGGAAGACTCCTGTAGATAGCGGGGGCAGGTTCAGGGAGACAAGATGGTTACCCAGTCACCAGGTGGTTCCCATCTCCCAGCACTCATTAGACTCCTTGGAGCCATTCCCTGCAGTCTGGGCTGGATAGACTTGAAGGACTTGGACCTGCCTCCCAGGAGCCTGCCTCTAAAATCCCTCCGCTCTAGCTAACCCACGAATCCCAGTTCTTGATCAGAATCTGTTCTAGGGGTTTCAGTGACTCATTCTCTGGGCTCCAGGTCTTTTTTCTAAGCTCTGCTCTCAAGAAGCAACCCCCCCGTTATTCATCATAATTTTAAAATGCATATAAATGTTGAGAACTCTTGCCTACCCAAGATCAGAAGTGGCAGAAACCTTCAATATTCTCTCTGTCTCTCTCTCTCTTTTTTTTTTTTTGCTTCAAAGAACAGTACTTCACCAAAGCCTCCCTCAATCAAAGTAAATTATTATCATAATTTATGGTGCAAATTACTCTGAGCCACAGGTTAGCATAACCTTGCAGATAATAATCATTGAGAAAGTAGAAGTTTTGAACCAGACTCTCAGCTTTTGTTGCTCTGTTGCCCCAAGGGTGGGATTGAGCAGGTGTGGTAAGAATCACAATGAAATCATTAAGCCCTAAATGGTCTTTGTGATTTGATGGGGTCTGTAATTGGGGTTCTTAGATTGCCTATGTAGGACATCCCTTAAAAATTAACATTCCTTGGAAGATTTTGTGTTGACGGGTTTTGTGTGTGTTCAAATGCCCTGTGGTCTTCAGGTCACCCTGGAAAAGTCATGAGATACAATTCTGACGGAATGGAGACTTAATCTCCTCATGCCCTCTTCATCTTTGTTGTACAAAAATGCAGAAGTTTCCCTAAAGTAACGTTTCTCGGAGGCGGTTTTGTATTTTGATGACATCGTATTTCTGGGTAGCATTCTCCGATTTTCACTGTTGGTTTTTGGGTCCCCCCCCGTCCCTCCCCACGTCTGCCTCTGCCTTCCTGTACAAGAACTCCCCTGCACTCTGCATGGCATCAGGCTGAGTGCGGGGTGTGTGTGGGTATAAATAAACGCTTTCGGTTTGTTATTAATAGCCAAACGCAGCAAGAAAGAACAAATCTCTAACTTGTGAATTATTCTTACGTTTCTTCAAGCCCGATTGTTTCATCTGAAGAACCGTTTGTTTTTGCATGAGGTTTTTACATCAGAAACGATGGTTGTGCCCACGGAAGATTCTTAGAATTCAGATTCCAAGGCCTAGGTTTGCGCATCCTGGATTCGGCAGCTCGCTCGGACGCCCCAAATGAGTACAACGTGTGGTCTTAGGCGGCACCAGTTAAAGAAGAGTGAAAAGCATAAAACAGATTTAGAAAAGGTCAGCCACACTTAGAAATAGGAATCCGCCATGGTTCACGCAACCTGAGGGATCTGCAAATAATTTTAAAAATCAGTTTAAACATGTAGGCCACGCGGCTTTTCTTAGTTTGTTCCTCTCCTCCAGACTCGGCATGGTGGAGCCAGGAAGGCATAGTTCTCCCCCACTGGGAACCCCAGGCCAGAAAACTTCTGGAAGTGTCTGTGGCAGCTTGAATGCTGCTATTTAAGAGCTGATGAAGAGGCAGCTTGGAGAAAACCTCAAAAATAAATACTCTGATTCATCACTGTTGTGCAGGCTGTCCAGCCCTCAGCGCCAGCCCGGGGCTTCGGAGACAAAGGGGAACATTCAGCACGCAGCCGGCTCAGCCCAAGTCAGGAGCCCTGACTGTTGGCGGCCGAGGAGGCGGTGGGGGAGGCAGCTGACTGCACAACCCGGACGGGGCCGGGTGCCTGAAGGGAAAGGACGGTGTGTGCTGGGTTTTTGCTTCATGGAGGGGGAATGAATAATCTGCAGACGGACGTCTTCCGAGCCCGGGGACTGTCTCATAAATAACCCAAGAGCATGGGTAGCTGTTGCAAGTGGGGGGCGGGGAGGGGGGCAGTTCACAGCGGCCCCCAGAGGGCTGTCTCGGCGGGGGGGTCCTACAAGCCCCGGGCACCCCAGTACTTGGCAAAGGCCACAGTGGCGGTCGGGGAGTCAGGAAGGGCGAGCTCAGCTAGAACATCTGGATTTTTACTGACAGCTTAGAGTCTGAGACGGAGGGTAAGACCCACAGCAGATCCCCAGCTCTGCCTCCCCCGGCCCCTTCTTCCCCTTCTCTGCATTTGTATTTGTCCTGAGCTGTTAAAAAAAAAAAAAAAAAAAAAGATGGCCAACCTCCCTCGTGAAGGTTGACAATGATGGTGTAGGACATGTGTATCATCAACAGTCATTATTAATGCACACTTGTCCATCACTAGTGTGATGCTTTGTGCATTTCCCTCCCAACCCTCAGAGCCCCCATCTTCCCAGCCCTATCCCACCCCACTGTGGGGAAGCGCTGGAGAAGGCGAGGCACCTGCAGGTCAGGAACACTCCACAGAGGCAGGGAGTGGCTCTTGGTCATGCCCCCAACGTGTGTCCTCTGGCCATCACAATGCTGGTGAGGGAGGACTTTAGCTGTAGGGGAACACGGAGGTTTGGAATAGACACCAATGGAGTCTGGCTTTTATTCTTTGTAATACCTCTCCTAAGAAAGTTTGATGAATAAAGATGTAACAGTGAGGGTATTTAAAAAAATAACAACTAGATTTTAACCTGTTGTGCACTATTTTAGCATTTCAGAGATAAGAGCTGCAGATGAGAATTTTGTAAGAAGGTCTTATAGGACGTGCTTCTGCTGCCTCTTCCCACCTTCCCACCTTCCTGTCGCTCCTGTTCTTAAAGAGGACCGACAAACTTGTGCAGAGCCGAGGGACACCAAAAGATTTTGGAAGCTTAGCTCTTCTTGTTTCTTGTTTTTTGTTTTTTTCCTCTGTAGCTTAAATTAATGTCTGTCTGTACAGATGAAAAGCAGGTAACTGGGATGCAGAGCTCGTTTACCCTTCTGGAATTGACGTGGGGGAAAAACTCCTACCCTCCAAAGAGAGGCAAATCTAGAGGCAGCAGGTGACAGCTGCAGTTCCGAGAGTAGGAATTATGTGTGCAAAGTGAAGCTGACTTCCAACCCGCAGCTCCTTGCACTTTGGAAACTCCATGAGCCTGCCGAATACAGAAGCCACAAAGGGAGGCAGCTAATTATGTTGAAAATTAAGGAAAAGTATTGCCACTTTTTACCACACTTACATACTTATCCTGGGGGTTGCAGAAAATGCCCTGTAAAAATGAATAATTATGTTTAAAACTCTTGAGTCGTATAAGATTTACCATCAGTGTGTGCTTCTCTGCCGTGAATTAAATATCAAAGCCCAAAGCCTGTATGAACCCCTGAAACATTTTTGAGTCCCACAGCAGATTTTAGAGATAGCTTGGCCACATTTGTTCTCTGCGAGGCTGATAATAAGGGACCACGTGGAGTCCTGTGGTGGGAGGTTAGTATCAGGCGTTAGTGCCCCTGAGCTCGGATTACAATTATTACGGTTCTGTATAAAGCCACAGGGGCAAAAAGTCATTTCATGCTTTTATAAACTTACTAGTCCGTGTTTAAAGAGTTTATACAGAGTAGACCAAGCCAAACATTTTTTTCCCCTAACCTTAAAACGAATATGGAGGAGTTATAAGAAACTGTTCTGTATCACATTTATTTGCATGATTATGTACAGAAGCTTCATGCTAGTTTCCATGGACAAACTGGGGTGGTACTTAGTCTGAAAAGCTTCCTGTGTGTGAATAGGAGACGGGCAGCTGGTTGACCATAAGCTTGCTGTAAGCAAGCCAGTGCCCAGAAGGTCCCACGTGAGAAGTACTGAGTATCACGGAGATGAGGCGGGGAGGGACTGTTTCTGTCCAAGGAGGGCTTCTTAGCAAAGAGGACAGGTATGAAAGGCCTGGGAAGGTGGTGCCGTAAGACTTGGATGAGGGGGTGCAATGGTGCCAAGGGGGAGGGCAGAACATTTTGAGCTGAGGCACCGTGTTACAAAGTGAGAGTCCTCTTCAGAAACCAGTAGTTGGGCAGGATTCCACGGCAGAGCCCTGTGGTATACGGTGAGGGATGGAAAATTAGGTGGGGGCTGACAGGGACTTGACAATCATGGGCCACTATGTACTAAGCATTGTTTCCCTTGGGAAATACCATCATCCTATCAAATGATACAGTGTAAATTCTACTTTTTTGTTTCATTGAATTAAAATTACATTGTTGGACAGGTCATTTTATTCTAGTATGTGCAGGTAATTTTCTCAGAATGGGGGTATCCTTTTAAAGATAGAATTTGATGAGTCAGTGAGGTCTTTTCAGATAAATTACTCGGAAAATGTAATGGTCCTAAAATACCTTGGAGTTATACTGGGTGATGGACGTTGGGGAGGGTACGTGCTATGGTGAGCTCTGTGAATTACGTAAAACTGGTGAATCACAGACCTGTACCCCTGAAACAAATAATACATTCTATGTCATTTAAAAAAAACCGAAAACCCTTGGTGTTACAGCTGAAGTCAATTATTGTTTCATCCAATTAAAGTTGAATTATACTGCTGTTCTCACACAATTTACAAAGCTATACACTTCCATAATTTCTATTATTGTTTTATAATCAATATTAAAATGTGCTTGATTTAGCACATGACCTGTTATAAACTCAGCTTCCTCATGGTCATCTGCTGGTTTCTTACCTAGGATAACAGGTTTCTGGGCAGTGAATGGAGCTGAAAATATTTATATGAAATACAGTTTGGGAGGAGTTTCCTTAAAACAGTTCAGGTGTCCTAGTTGAACATTCTTGGCTTCCTGGCATTCCTTAAATACCACATGCCTCTTCTTTCTTGCTCTTCTCACCAAAATGCAACTCATTTTCTTATTTGTAGAATAAGAAACTGTAAGACGCTAAAATGTAGAAGTTACTGTGAACTTAGGCTTTTCATGATATCAACTCTAATTTGAGACCAAAGAGTCCATGTGTTCCAGCTTGTCTGCTAGGGTTAACACAAGACAACGTGGCGTGCGTGATGCAGAAGTCAGACTGGGAGAGCATTGGATGCTGGCGATCGTTAGCACCATCTGGGAGCCCATGCTCCCTACTCTACAGGAAATGCCAGCACCCAAAGTCCGTTAACCCAAATGAGCCCATCCTCTGGTTTTCTGTGTTAAATATCAGAAGCAGAAAATGAGGGGCGGAGAAATGGTAGACTCATCGAGAACAGGACTCCATTTCGGCAGGCCCAGTAATTACGCCAAAACAAAACTGCTCCGTATGCTGCTGCAGACCAGAATACTGGTTCAGGGTCCTCATTACAGTGACTGGGGAAATGTTCAATTATATTGATTTATAAGAAATCGGGGTACTTAAAATACATTTCAGAAATATTTGTTCATGCGTTGCCTTAAAAAAAAAAAACACCTTAATACCTAAAAATATTTAATTATCCAGAAAATGTGGGCATTCTCCTATAAGAATGACTTTGTTATATAGTACTTTAGGTCTTCTTTATTCAAGAAAATAGTGTCCAGTAAAATTTGTTTAAATTATCACAACTGCCCTATGCAGGTTACTGTTACAGTCTCCATTTTACAGGGAAAGTGGTTAACCATTTTGCTCAAGGTTACATGATTTGAGTTTTTCAATAAATATTGATTAGTTGCCAAACATTTTTTTAGGCTTAAGCAAATGAAAGATTTTCCTGTTTTGCTTTCAAAAATGTTGCTTCTATTTGTCAGTGCTCCCAGAGTTAAATATAAAGAATTTATCTACAACACTGTACATCTTTAAGAAAAAATATTCATATCCATGTATTGAGACTTTTATTTTACATCCTCTTATGCTTTGGGCAAGTTCCTCATGTTTTACATCTGTAGCTAGAGATCGCCAGAGCTAAAATATAGGAATTAATTTTTAAAAAAAATGGTTTGGGGCACCTGGGTGGCTCCGTGGGTTAAGCGTCTGCCTTCAGCTCAGGTCATGATCTCAGGGTCCTGGGATTGAGCCCCGTGTTAGGGCTCCCTGCTTCGGGGGAAGCCTCCTTCTCCCTCTGCTTGTGCTCTCTCTCTGTCAAATAAATAAATAAAATCTTTTTAAAAAATGGTTTAAACATCCCAGGCTCTGTCATTGTCAGTTTGCTTGGTGCTGCGGGCTATGTTTAAGGGAAAAATGGTGGAACAAAACTTGGTAATGGCACATACAACAAGAGGAGAGCAATTTAAAATCTGATCATTCTAGGACTCACACTCCATACGGAAGGTGTCTTGAGGAATCCTAATATTCAACAGATTCCGGTGGAAAATATGAAGTAATCAATGTAGAATCTCACTTGGAAAAAATGCACCATATTCACTCTTACCTTAAACTGTATTTTGTATAGAAACTTATTTAGATGTGTTAATGTTTCTCTGAAATCTACTTTGCCTGTGGTTATCTTTTGTTAACGTGCTATGTCACTTTCTATTCTTTTAACATATCTGGTTTTTTTTAAGATTTTACTTATTTATTTATTTGACAGAGATCACAAGTAGGCAGATAGGCAGGCAGAGAGAGAGAGAGAGGAAGGGAAGCAGGCTCTCTGCTCAGCAGATGTGGGGCTTGATCCCAGGACTCTGGGATCATGACCCGAGCTGAAGGCAGAGGCCTTAACCCACTGAGCCACCCCAAGCTCTGCCTTTTAATTAGAGTTTTTATATCATTTACATGTAATAGGAGGTAACATTAATTTACATTTAGTCACTATCATCTTTCTGTGATGGTGCATTCTGTTCATTTTCTTTCCTATGTTTTTTGATATGATAGAGTACTTTTAAATTATTCTAATTTGCTTCATGATGGGTTTATTAGTTGTATTAGTTTCCTAGGACGGCCATATAAACTACCAAAAACTGAGGGTCTTAAATTTATTTTTCTCACAGTTTTTAAACTTCAGAGTCCAAAAATAGGTGTTGGTGGGGTCATTCTCTATCCGAAGACTTTAGGAAAGAATTCTTCCTCTGCCTCTTCCTCGTTTGTTAGTTGCTGGCAATCCATGGTGTTTCTTGGCTTATTACTGTATCACTCCATTTTCTGTCTCTGTCTTCACATAGTCATCCCCCATATGGGCATATCTGTCTCCAAATCTACCTCTCCCTATAAAGACACTAGTCATTGGATTTAGGGCCCACTCTAATTCAGTGTGTCTTCATCTTAACTTGTTTATATCTTCAAGACCCTATTTCTATATAAGGTCACATTCACATGTACTTAGGGTTAAGATTTTGACGTATGTTTTTTGAGAGATATAGTTCAACCCACAACCTTAACTATACCTCTTTGATTCTGTTTGTTAGTAGTTGCTTAACGTTTACGATATCTATCCTTAAACAGTCCTTCTACCTTCCAATAATATATCACATATATAGTGTAAACCCCTTACAACAGTTTGCTTCCATTTCCCCTCATTTCTAGTCAAGCATCGAGTGCTGTGCTTAAAATTCTATTGGTGATGTGGATTAAGAGTACACATACGATGAGCATGGAATAATGCATAGAATTGTTGAATCACTGTATTATATGCCTGACACTAATAACACTGTACGCTATCTACACTAGAATTAAAACTGAAAACGTAAAAAAAAAAACCCTATAGCATCTCTCCCATATCTGTCCTAACTATATTCTTACTACTCCTAAGGTAAACCCATTGTTATTTCTTGTCCCGGATCTTCAGGAGTCTTGTTTCATCAGTTTACCATAATGTTCTGTGATCTTGCCTGTCCTTACCTCTCTGCATGCATTTCTCACTTACTGTTTTTCTCCAGACATGACAGGATGTGTCACATTTCTGTACCTTTGCTCACACTGAGCCTTGAACACCTTCTTGCCCACCTTCTATCTACCTGTCAAGCAATTATTTCCCTTTCAAAACCTACATAAGTCCTTCCTCTTCTGAACCATCTGGCGGAGCCATTAGTGGCCTTCTGTGGATGACGCACACCCCAGTCCTAGTGCCTGCTCCTTTCCACTGCCAATTTGTTGCCCCCTTACCAAGAGAGAATAGACCTTGTAAGATTCTTCTGTCTCTTAGCACCTAAGACAGCACCAGACCTCCTCATCCTTTCTCAGTGTGCATTGGAAATCAGGAATTGATGGCTAGTTTCACTCTTCCCTCCTCCTTATTGAAAATTATGTGCAAACAACTAAATTTATGCTTGGCAGGTATTATGATTACTTCTGTCCACCCTAAGTTTTGTCCATTCAGTTTTGAGTCATTTTGATAGTTTCAAAGAGTGTAAAACATGAGCATATTTTCCGGATACATAACAAATATGATTTCCACACTGGTGTTAGAAACTGTGAACCCCTAATACCACAAATTTGACTTGAATATTTCCATTAGCACGTGATTTTTCTTAAGCAGAGAAATTAATTTATTCTAATGCATCGAAGCACTTAACATGGGAAGATTATGCAAACATCTTTTAGGTAATTCTGACTAATAACATTGAGAGACATTAATGATGATTTGTAGCTGTTAGAATTTAGTGAAACATGTCACTCTCCTCTTTTTCTTAGGCCTGTCCACAAATCCCAAGTCACTGTTCAAGCATGAGAACATTCCAAAGGGTTTTTCCTGATTAGAGAAACCAAACCAATTCTAGCTGTAACAGTGGGTACACAGCCTGAGCGAACTTGTTGCTGGCTTTGGAACAGAGAGAGACTCCCTTGAGGTTATTGGTGGGAGAGTATTATGAAGCAAAACTGTGGCTTCTTTACATTTCTCATTAGTCATGAAACTAACAAAAAGTGTACCGAGATGAAGGACAGGCTCTGATTGAGCCTCATGGGGATGATTCAGCCAGTACAGATGACGGTGTTTCTCCTCGATACTCTTTGCCCCTTGGCAGGACTGTTTCCTGTCCTCCTCTCCAGGAAACGATTTACGTTGGTGGGGAGATCTACTATTAGCGAAGTTCAGCATGCATACTAATGACCCTGCTGATGCCTTGGTTTGGGCCCAGTCGTACTGATTTCAGACTCTGGCCTCCAGAAATATAAATGAGTCCATTTCTGTGGTTCCGAGCTGCCGGGTTTGGGATCATTTGTTTACCACAGCCCTGGGAAAGTCCTACAGGTACAGGTATCACTTTAAGCAAAACTCTTTTATGAAAAATCCCAATTTCTGTAGGAGATAGAGGAATCAGTCCTTCCCTTATTGAAGTATAGTTTACATGTTATAAAATACATAGATCTTTAGAGTATGGTGAGTTCTGAAAAATATGATTTTTCTTCTAAAAGCCTGGACCATGACCATTTTTTTTTAAATGCCAAATGCTGTAGATCTATATTAAACAGTGTAGTATCTCTCGTTGCATAACCAATCACCCCAAAACTTGGTGGCCTAAAGCAGCAGCATTTACGATCTTACAGTTTCCAAGCAGAGCTTAGCTGGGTACCTATGGCTTGGGGTCTCAGAGGCAGCAGTTCCATTGTAAGCTTGGGGTATACTTATCTCAGGGCTCGACTGGGCAAGGATCTGCTTCAGAGTTTGCTCACATGATTGTTGGCAGGATTGTTTCTCAAGGCCGTTGGACTGAGGCAGTGCTTTGCTGTCATTGACTAGAAACCGAACTGCCCTCAGATCCTTAACATCTGGGTTTCCTGCTTGCGTCACTGAAGCTTGTAACCTCAAGAGAAATGCTAGCGAGATTCATGATCTTAGAACCTAATCACAGGGATGACAGCCCAGTGCTTTTGCTGTATCCTGTTAGAAGCAAGTCAGTAGGTCCAGCCCACCCTCAAGGAGAGGAGCCCACAGAGGGTGTGAAAACCAGGAGGTGAGAAGTCCCCGGCAGCCGGGTCCATAGCCGCCTACTGCAATGCACAGTAAAGAACGTGCACCACTATTTTAAGGGCCCATCAGTTCTCTGAGCCCGGGTGTGTCTGTCAGGGTGCATCTAAATCTATATATACTTAAGGGGAAAATGTCTTAAAAATGAGTGGTTTTCAAGTTATGATTCTTCTATCCTTAGGTGTGGTAGGATCCAAGGATTTGTGTCCCTAATAAAAAATTATGTATCTATGAAGACAGTTTAGTTGCCTCATCTGTCACCTCCTGAGACTCTTTCTTCCCCCATGTCTCCTAGGCTTTCCTACTGTGATTTTGAAATCTTTTCCTAAGTTCCTTAATTATCCAAGCTCTGTAATCTCTCAACAGGGAGGCCTCTCCTTGTCACAGGAATGGACAACCAGATGGGACTATCTCTTGCCCCTGAACACTCACAATATTGTGCTGATACCGTCCCATAATACTTAAGAAAATTCATTTGTCTCCTGAAAGTAGATTGTGAACTCTTTGAATCAGGAATGGTGTTTTACTGAACAGCTAGCACCATATTTTAAACTTAACAGGGGCTTCAGAGCTGTTGTTCTTTCCAGGTCAGTAGATATAGAGGGTAGACAGCCATGTAGAGTGTTGTCACCCTTTTTGCATGGCCAGATTTCTTGGCGGCAGCCCACACATGGCCTTCTTTATGGAAACTGCCACCCGAAGACCTGTCCCCACCAAGATCATGCTTTTCTAGCCCATGGCAGAATCCTCCGGAGGAATGTTCACCCTTCCTTGACTTTCCTTGTTATTATATGTTCCCCTGTGTCACTCGGCCGTCTTTGCTGCTTCCTCACCCAATGTGGTAGGTAGTGTTGCAAGTGTCTCAGACAGCTTTCCTCCTTAGAAGTTTATCTTGTAAGAAGCCTGGTTTCTTTAAACTTCATCTGAGAAATTTCTAGGCAACGTGGTGTCTTGTAGCCTAGTTGACCCTTTAAGAATCACTTACCAGTACTGGAGGGCTAGTCCTCCCAGACTTATTTGAGTTACAAGAACAGAAGGTCTTCGGGGTTTAAAAAAAAAATTATGATGACAGGCACTTCTATTATGAAATACCACAGCTGACAAACTTAGTTTCTGTAGTAATTTTAGATCATCCTTAGGTGAAGAGTATCCCTTCCAGATGCTGTTGAAGATGTTATTAAAAATGTGTGGATCCCAGAAGAATCTGCAAAGCATTTCATTTGTCATTCCTTGGTGATAAATGCTACTAATTATTTTTTTTTGTTCTTACCATTAGATACGTAGCCTTCTCATTTATTTTGCCAAATGAATTTTCAATTTTCTACCGCTTTCTCTCAAGAAGAGTGCTCGGTGAGAAGGAAGGCATTCATGCAGCTCAGCTCAGCTCAGCTTGGGCAAGCCATCTCTGAGACTAGAGTCCTTTTCCAGCTCATGAGAACACCTTTGGGTATCGAGTTTCTGTTTACTGCCTGGAAGCTTTCCATTTTAAACACATTTGGGTCTTTCTCTGAAAAGTGCTTTAAAAATTCAAGATAGAGTTTTTATGACCAAAAAAACATTATTAAATATGCATCTGCACCTGGAGCCATCTACCAATGAGTTAACCTGTGTGCTCTGAGGAGAATTTTCCTTTGTTTTTAAACCTAAGTCAATAGTTTTCAAGGGCATTGGGTGACAAAAGCTATCCAATTCCATTTTTGTCCATAATATATTATTTAAAGATACTATTGAAGGGTTGACTCTTGGAGCCTAAGAACTGGAAACCACTTAACCAAAGGAAGAGAAAGTGTGAAGACCTCAAAGCTGTCTTGAGACCCAGGAAAGGCAGTTGGGTGTGAAGGAGGGCATGCTCCCTGGTGCTCCTCAGGGAAGGACCACGTAGGACCAGGGCAGGGAACAAGCAGGCTAGTTTGGAGCAAGATCAGAACAAATTTGCCTGCAATGTGGCAGCAAACTAGATGATTTCACGAAGTTGTAAGCCCCCGGTCTCCAGCACCATTCAGGGACCCAGTGATTCCCATCCCTCTGTGCTGTTGGAAGCACTGGTAGGAACTGGTAAGAAATAGGATGGGTAGGAGTCATTTTAAGGGATAGAATATTATCTGCCATGTCTCTGATTTTTTTTAAGGGACTTGGTTAAGGATGTAATGAATTATTCAGAGACTCCTCTCTGTGAAGCAAGTTGCACAAAGGCAGACAACTTGATACAAATTACAATTCTAAAATTGTTAGTAATATATTTTATTCATGCACTCTACTTACAATAGCAGATTTCCTGCTTGACATTTCTCAGACATATCACTCAGGATCCCACAGGAACTCTTTGAATGGGTGCAGGATCCAGTGCCAAAAATGATACTCACCGTCTAATGGATAATTCAGGCCTTCACATTTTGGGGGGGGGGGGGATTACTCATGAGGATTTTCAAATGGATCTATTCAGTAAAATCATAGGTGTAGCAGCTCTCATGTAATAGGTACCAAAATTGGGCTTGTGTCTTATGTGGGGAAATCTGAATGACTTCAGCAAAGGGCCGGTCCCTCCTCTCATGGCACTCTGTAGCAAAGCTCACGTAGACTGCTTCCGTGGACACAGTGGGTTTTCCTTCCATACTTTCCAACTGCTGAAGTTCTGTGTTTTCCTGGAAGAGCAGTAGACCCACCATGTGGATTTCCTGCAGGCCCATGAGGGGGAGGTAGCCAGAGAACAGTGTTTTGAGTTCGTGTGCAGAACAGATGTGAGATGCCGGTTCAGAGCCCACTGTCCCGTCTCACAGGCAGAGGCAGAGGACGCCATCCTGCACAGCCCAGATGCCCACCAGCAAGTGTTATCATCTGCTGGCATCTGGGGAGCCTGAACTGCACCCCCCGCCTCAGGATATAGCCTGCTGCCACCAAATTCTGCTGTATTTAAGGACTTAATAGATGTAGCCAGCAAGGGGACAGCTGTGTACTCGGGAATTCCCATGAAACCCGGTGAAGCCCCTCACTGCTGGGTTCGAGGCCCAGACTGTTGGTTTGGTCGATGACTGATGTCCCAGATACTTATTTAATAGCAAGTATGTGCCGGGCATTGTGCAGACACTGAAGCCTGTGTGGACATTTCCCCTTCTGGAGCTTATGGTCTAGATGGGGAGACTGACCATGAACGTGTACGCAGACCGATGTGTTACTGCAAGTCACACTAGGTGCTGCCTAGCCCAGAACAGCTGCACTGATAGGGAACACTAGAGATGTGCTTTCTTCTGTGGGAGGCGGGGGCACAGCTTTGCTAGGATTGGACCTCCATGCCGAGACCCCGAGAATGGGTCGAATCAGTGTGGGTAAGAGCAAAGTGCCTTCCAGGTAGAGTGGAGCCTGGCGGGGGGCCAGAAGCTCCCGGGACAAAGAGGAACAAGGCGCAGGTGAGGCGGACAGAAACAGAAACACAGGCCTGTCGGCTGTAGTTAGGGATTCCGTTCCATTTGCAGCAAAGGGGAGTGCTGCGGTATTCAGCTGGGAGTGAGATGGTCAGAAAGATGACCCTGGTTCCTGCCTGGAAAAAAGGAAAAAATGAGTAAGAGAGAAGGTGGGGTGAGCCGTGGGTAAATGCAGTGCTCAGGTAGAAAATGGCCAGGCCCTCCACTGGGGGCGGTGGTGAAGGTGGTGGGAAGTGACGGCTGGGAGAAGGTTCGCTTATGGATCAGCTTGCTCTGGGCAGATCCTGTGCAGCTCTAAGCCCACCTCACGCTGGGAGTGCTATACAGCTAACTTCGCGGTTGTCTTACTAGAGGCAAACGGATGGTCCCTACAAAGGAAACCGTGCTGGTGAGAACTGGGAGCACCAAGAAGAACTTGGTGCTCAGGGGTCTCTCTCTTGCTGTGATTTCATGTCTGAACGAGCATGGCATCACTCTGGGCTCAAGGATTACAGCTGAGGGACCCCCCCCCCCACATTTGGTTCTATTTTTGGCCATTGCCCTGGAAGGTTTGAGCCAAGGAGTCCTGGAACCAGACTGAGTAGGCAAGCCTCAGAAGCCCTCCAGCACCCTCCTTGTACAGTTTAAGAAACTGAGGCTCAGGGAGGTGATGGGGTTATTCATCCAAAGATACACAAACAGGGGCAGAGCCAGAGAGAAACTGTCAGCTGATGCAAACTTGCTTTCTTTGAGCATTTTGAGTGATACTTTTGGAAATCTTCATTTAAATCCTTCTAGGGTCTAATTTTTAAAAATCTTTTCAGAATTTATGTAAGGATTAAGCCAGTTAAAACCGCAGGACTGTTTCAAGTAAACAGCTTAAAAGTGGAATCTTAATGTTACCAAGATCATTTCTTTTGTATGTGAATTGTCGTAATTGGGCTCCAGTCTCCTGTGTGAGAAGCCAAACTGTTTCAGATCTAATGAGTCCTGGCCACTGGGGCAGATAGATTGTGGATTCACTATTTATAGTGTTCTTAAGTGTCACTTTCCCCTTCTCTTTTAATAAGCGCTGAGCTGAAAGATGGTCCGTAGAGGCTTGGAGCATATAGATGAAGGACGGCGGCGGTGGGGGCGGTGGGGGGGCGGGGTGGCTGAAGGGGGAGCTCACAGCTGAATGTTTCCTGGTTCAGATTTGGAGTTGAGGGTTTAATTTAGGATGTTGGCACTTCCTCAGAAATGAGGAAGTGCTCTCCCAAATAAAAGGCAGATCAGTCTTTTGCAGATTGGAGAGCTGAGAAAGGTGGGTGTGCTTGGCCAAGGTCAATTCTCCCTTCAGAGACTCACAGCTGCATCTCTGATGCTGGGCGTCATATGATGGTTAAATCATAAATATAAAGAATGTAAAGAAATTGTCAGGGAGGGCCTTGGCTGGGCCCAAGGGAAATCAAGAAGATGAGCGAACAAGAGTATAATCGAAAATGTAAAATGCGAACTGAAATTGAAGCCGGTTCTATGAAAAATTAAGAACGTTCCATACACATGGCTAGTCAGGCTTCGGAAAATATAAAGGGTTCTCTGTATTTCAGACCCATCATCAGTGTATTCTTCGTGGGGAGAGGGTTCCAAATTTTGCCAGGAAGTTTTCCCATCGTGCTTGTGGAGCAGATTGTAGTGGGAAGAACACTGGGTTGGGACATGGCGACCCCCAAGTCAGCTTTGGGGCTCTAGGCAAGTTCCCTGACCTCTCAGAACTGCATTTCCCCATTCGTAAAGTAGGAACCATAGCATGAGCCCATCTGACCACACCGAATTGGTCTGAGGATCAAAGAGATAAGGTATGAAACAGTTTGTAAGCTGTGTAACACCATTCAAAGTCTACTTCCTCCCAGCTTTGTGCTTTTTAAGTTCTGGCTGTATATTTGACTCACTTGAAGAACTTAATCTTGTCAGCCCCACCTCTGGCATTTTTCTTCCCCTTGGTCTGAATTGGTGCTTGGAGATTTTCAAAGCACCTGAGGTAATTCTGGGCAAGCCTGGCCGAGAGCCTCAGGCCTGACAGGAAGCTCTCCAAGGAGTTGGGGGTGAGGGGTGCCCTCCAGGAGTCAGTCATAGGTCCGGGGAGATTGTCGACTGTCTTCTCTGTGCTTGCCTCCCATCACGCTTCCCCTGGAAATATTGATTTAGCCAAAGCCTGCTGGGGTTTGAAGTACTAAAAAGTGAGCCACCTGGAAAGGTGGGCCTGTGGAGAACAAGAGCTGCTGTTTTCCTTAAAACCTATCATTTAAAATGATTCCGAAGCCTGTTAAATGAGACTGATAAGCTTCATCTGATCAGGTGGTAGTGGGGTAGACAGTGCAGAAAGGATCATTTTCACAGGCTTTTTAATTCCGCCAAGATTAGTCAAAGAGCTCGTGTTTACCAACGAAGCTAGAGTTTAAGATTTTGAGTGCGGAACTCATTAGTCTGTTTTAATGAAGAAATCCGACTTCCTTGTCAGTGTGTGAAACCGAGTTGGAGCACAGCTCGATGCTGCTTTGAATTCATCGCACACAAACGGGCAGAAAGAAGCCACGTTTTAGCCTTGGAGTTGAGCTAGCTTTCGTCCTACCACTGAGAATGTTTTCTAGCAAACTGAAGAGAACGAGTCCTTTAAACTTTGTGTTGTCAGTGTGTGTCACTTCCACAGCCGGGGATGATGCCTTCCTTAAAAACGAGGTCTACGACCAAGCAAATCTGTCTCTGGGTACCTACCGGAAAGAAGTGAAAGCAGGTCTCAGAGCTCTGTACACCCATGCATGTGGCAGCATTAGCCAGTGGCCAAAAGGTGGAAGTAGCTCAAGGTCCATCAGTGCATGAATTGATTAAAATATGGTCTGTCCACGACTGCCTTCGGCTCAGGTCATGATCCCGGAGACCCGGGATCGAGTCCCGCATCGGCTCCCAGCTCCACGGGGAGTCTGCTTCTCCCTCTGACCTTCTCCTCGCTCATGCTCTCTCACGGCCTCTCTCTCAAATAAATAAGTAAAATCTTTAAAAAAAAAATATGGTCTGTCCATACAATAGGATATCATTTGGCCTTAAAAGTGAAGGAAATTTTGACACCTGTTATAACATGGATGAACCTTAAGGGCCGGTCATAAAAAGACCAATGTGTTGTATGATCCCACTTGTGTGCGGTACCTGAAATAGTCAAATTCATGGAGACTGTGTAGAATGTGATCACCAAGGCCTGGGGGGGTTGCAGAATGAGGTGTCAGCATGGGATATATAGAGTTTCAGTGTGGGAAGATGAAAAAGGTCAGGGGATGGATAGTGCTGGTTGTGGAAGGGTATAAATGTACTGAACACCACTGAGTTACACCTTCAAAAATGGCTTAAATGGTAAGTTTTGTTTTATATATATATATGAATATATATAAGAATTTATATATATAAATTATATATATAAATATATAAATTTTTATATATGAATACACATTTGAATTCATATATATATATGAATTTTTTGTTTTGTTTTTTGTTTTGTTTTGTTATATATGTTTTGTTTTGTTTTGTTTTAGAGGGGGGGAGAGAGGAAGAGGGAGAGAGGATCCCAAGCAGATTCCCTGCTAAGTGTGGAGCCCGACGCAGGGCCCAATTCCAGGACCCTGAGATCAGGACCCGAGCTGAAATCAAGAGTTGAACACTTAACCCACTGAGTCACCCAGGCAATCCTTTATATTTTATTACAATAAAAAAAATTGTAAGTCAAATAACAGAAGCATATCTGGAGGCCTTCTCTACCCAAATTCAGAAGGGTTCTACTGTGAGAAATGACGAGCCCTACAGTCATTCGGCTGTCATGGCAACAACCACAGTACTTACGTCTTGCTGAAAGCTGGGGAAGGAAGAGAGCAATTACTGAGATACATTTGGGGCAGCCTGGGTAGGAGACCTGGGAGGAACACAGCATGATGAGGACAAGCCGAAGGAGAGCCGCCCAAGTGGTCCATTTCATCCCTTTCCATCCCATCCCAGGATGGGTTGCCCGACATTTTTCCAGGTTCCATGAGTCTTCAGCCGGCATTCTCAGATACTCCAGTGTATGTAATCATAGCCATAACTAACATTAAGAAAAATACTGTATTTCCAGACCTGCAAGAAATGCTTTAAATAGAACGACTGCCTTCAGAGGCTCTATTTTCCCCACTGTAGAGGCGACCAGAGGAGTACAAAGAGGTTAGTGTCCAAGGCGTACAGCTGGCAATGAGCATCAGAGCCAGGATCTGACCAGAGAGGATATGGTCAAATTGTTTGGGGGAAGATGCTTCGTGAAAGGATGTTTTGTAATTCAGAAAGAAAAAAAAAAAAATTGACCACATAATTTGAAGCCTAAATGGAAATATCAATACTTGTCACATTATATGTTTATAGTGTTCAAGCATTTTCCACTGCACTTGAGGACTACAACCTGTAACCATTGTATACTTGGTATGTAACATGCAGAAGAGGTTAAGCCTTTCTGCAGTGGCACATAAATATCAAGGGGGAAGGGAGGCTGCACATATGATACCGGAACTTCCTGTAAGCGTTTATTTAACTCAGTTTGCAGAATTCAGTATGAATATAAGTGACTAGGGTCTCTCAGGTATTCACATGCAATCTTTTGCAAATAGGAGATGGGGTGCTGAGGTTCCTGGATAAGAAGCCAGATTGGGCAGTGTGTTATGCAGGGTCACTAGATCACTCTCAGAACATTCCAGATATGGCCGTGTGGCTAGAGAGGGCCACCTGGCTGCCTATGGTGAGTGAGACTGATCGCTGCTGGTTGATTGTTACCAAATTACAGACATTAAGGAAGCAGGGTGTTGGTTCCCAAGCAGGTAAAGGTCCTCCTCAGCCCCATGCAGTCCTGGGATTGGGCCCCACCTCGGGCTTCCAGTTCAAAGGGGCGTCTGTTCGTCCCTCTCCTTCTGCCACTCCCCTGCTTGTGTTCTCTCTGTCTGTCTGTCTCTCTCTCTCTCTCTCTCTCAAATGAATAAATAAAATCTTAAAAAAATATATGTCTTAGAAATGAAAATCAGATAAGATGTCCAAAAACCTGAGTTCATACCATGACTGTGATAGGACCAAAATCTTAGCCGGTGGATGGGAAAAAAAGGAGGAGGTCACAGGCTATTTGCACGTGTTCCCTGGGAAAGTGTTCTTCACGAAACATAAAAAGCACTAAACACAAAAGGTTAACATATTGGACTACATTAAAAAAAGAGGGAATGAGAATTTCCATTTCTGCAGAGGCTAGCATTTTTCCCCAGGAGGTTCTTGCGCTGGTTCTGGGAGGTGCTGTTGGCTTCTGCGGGTGAGAGGGACTGCGTGGCTCCAGGATTGGAAGTCTGGGTGTTCACTCAGGCCCACTGGACATCAGGGCATCAAAGACCAGGAAGACTTGCATTGCAGAAATCGATTCTCTTGAACTCTTTCTGCCAACTGCTGCTCCCTGGGACAGCTCTTTAGACAGCTGCTGTGGAGTTAATGAAGTATGGATGTTTTTGAAATGAAATTTAAGAAATGGGCTTTGAGAAGTACATAAGGAGTTCCTCGTGGTATAAAATGACATTGTAATCATTTCATTTTGAGACAACTTAAAAATCATTTCCTCGTGCTCTGTTGTCTAAAGCTCACCCATCCAGAAGAAGAGTCACTTTGTGTGACTTGTCAAAGTGGTAAAATTGGGAACAAAGCCTTGCATCTTTGGACTTACGCCTCCCTTTTCCTATGGGAATTAGGTGAGAATGCTTAAGTTAATGGAAGACTGAAACGTGAGGTCTTTGGACATTTTTTTCTGTCTACATTTAAGTCAAAAAATTTTTAAAGATTTTATTTATTTATTTGACAGATCACAAGTAGGCAGAGAGGCAGGCAGAGAGAGAGGGGGAAGCAGGCTCCCCGCCAAGCAGAGAGCCCGAGGCGGGGCTTGATCCCAGGACCCCGGGATCATGACCTGAGCTGAAGGCAGAGGCTTTAACCCACTGAGCCACCCAGGTACCCCTAAGTCAACATTTTCATGTTAAAGTTGTGCCTTCAACTATGCAGGAGCAGGGAAATGATGGTGAATAAGTGAGTGTCCATATTCAAAAAAGCAAAACCTCCACCAAGTCACACCCTACACAAAAACCAATTCCAGACAGACAGATCTAATTGTAATGGTAAGATAGTAATGTTTCTAGAAAACTAAATTATAGAAAATTGTGTTTAAACAGAACATAAAGCACTGACCATGAAGGTTAATATATTAGCCTACAATGAAATTAAGAGAATGTGTTCACTGAGCCACTGAAAGAATGAAAGGTAAGCTGCCGTGGGGGGAGGAAAGAGGTTTGCTACACATATAACTAGTAAAAAGCTTGAGTCCAGACTAAAAATTCCTACAGAGCAATAAGATCATCCAGTAGAAAAACACGCAATGGATTTATACCTTTCATGAAGGAGGGTGTGCACATGAACCATAAATATGTGAGAAGGTCCTCCACCTCATTGGTCATCAGGGGAGTGCAGACAAGGTAGTGAGAACCCACAACCCCTCGTAAAGAATAAAATAAAACTCCACAACACTAACTGCTGGGAGAGACCCATGGGGGGGGGGGGATTGTATGTTCTTAAGACCACTTTGGGAAGTGGTCCGTATCGACGGAAGCTCAACGTAACCCCCGTGATACACACTTCCACTCCTAGGGTGCAGACCCAGAAGGAGTATGTACTTCGGCATAGCAAGAGTCACATACGCAAAACATTCATAGCCCTGGTCATAATTGCCTTGACCTGGAAACAACCCAGGTACTACGCAGGTAGCGTGGACTTTTTGGTGTAACCCTACAGTGGAATACTATGTAACAAAAATGTGATTCAGACATCATGTCGAGCTGCAGAATCGAGGTCCAAATTGTGTTTTTACGACTCCATATGTTTCAAGTTCAAAAAGAGGCAAAATGTACTGATAGTGCCAAGCATCAAGGTCATCTCTACCCTGTGGGAGGGGATGGTGACTCGAAGAAACACAAGGGGGGGACCTCTGGGGTTCCGGTTCCACTGTGACTATTGATTGGGTGGTGGATACATAGAGGGGTTCAGGGGCTAATGCATCGGGATGTGTATTATGTGCACGTAAAAATATCATTATACCTGATGAAGGAAAAGTTCACTTTAGAAATGTTTTCAAACACCCAGGCTACTGTGCCATTTGGTGGTGGCGTCTGCATGGTGCCTCTGAGGCACCGGCAAGCGGAGGAAGGATGCCAATGAGTAGAAAGTGAGATTGTGATATTGCTAAATCACTTGCTTGGGGTGTGAAAGACTCTGCTTTAGCTCTTTTTTCGGGCTTCCCTGCCATTCTTTGCTAGTTTTGGCAGTTTTCCTATTAAGATTGTATATAACTGCACTTGTCTGGAGCTGAGTATTTAAATAGCTACACGCTTCTCAACCTGAATTCTGGGAATGGAATGTTCATTAGCAGATCGACAGCATAATCCAGTGGGATGGACTCTGGAAGGAGCCAGGAGCCAGGAGCCCCGGGTTCGAGGTTCAGTGTCCAGTCCTGACCTGGGTCAAGTCTTCCAGCCATTGTCTATCAGTGTCTCCCCTACTAGTAAAGTAACACTGGAGGTACATATGGAAATCGTAGCCCCATCTCTAAGATTGCGGTGAAGATCCAGTGGGGTACAATGTGAGAACGGTTTTCAAATTGTGATGTTGCAGTAATCTGCTTGTAGGAACCATACCTTCCAGGGAGGTTTTAATCATGTTGACATATGCTGCTTAAATTTCTTAGTGTCTGTAGACACGTGAAGTATGAAAACAAAAGCACAGTTTTGTTTTTTATTAACATAGAATGTATCATTTGTTTCAGGGGTA